>JAGFPH010001902.1:0-19128 GCA_018207615.1 Philaenus spumarius
CCTGGATTTACACTCAGTTAAACGGAAGCACTGCCTGCTACATTGCCTTATAGATATATAGCGGATAAAATCAAATCTTATAGAGGGTTTGGAGGTATTCGCATAGAAAATGACGTTGTGGTTACCGAAACTGGGATAGAAAATTTGACAACAGTACCTCGCACATAAGTACTATGATATTTTCGTTGTTCTTTATTGTTTAAATTGGCCGCGCACTACTTCAAACTTTTTGCTTTATGACAAGACTTTTTGCCTGGATTTACACTCAGTTAAACGGAAGCACTGCCTTATAGATACTGCTACATTGCCTTATAGATATACAGTAGAGTCCCGCTATTCTAAACAGAGTTCAGAAAAAATTCCGATTTTTTTAACTTAAAACAGGAGAAACTAAAAAGACATTCATGAAGAAATGTACATTTATTGTTATACAAACAAGTTAAATAGAGACATACATAGAGTCTAAACTTGATGAAAACATCTGAAACCAAATTGTAATGAAAGCTAACCAATTGCAGTACATATCAGCTCCATTTATACAATTCTGTAGAATCATTTGCAGTCACTGCTAAACGCAAAAATAACTAATTTACACACACTTAAGAAGTAAAGTCAGTGATTTTTTTCTGACGAAGCGCATTGAATCGATTTAGGATGCAATGCTCCGCCATCGCCGCATGATAAAGCGATGGTTTTATTTGGTGTCGATAAAGCGTGTTGTTCGGCGTAGCATAAGGCGAGGTCAAGAGCATTTGCCACGTCTACGTGTGATATGAGTTCAGTTTGAGCGTTCACGAGTAGATCAACGCTGAATAGATCTGACACTAGCAGATGTCCTCGCACATAATTTAACAAGTCAATACGTTGATATTATTCATGAAATCAGCATATTCCAAATTCCCGCTAAACCGAACAGTGTTTGGTCCCAATTAGTTCGGAGTAGCAGGCTTTACTATAGTTAGATCCTTGGCATTGTTCGATGGGACATTATGCGCATGATCTGTCAGAATCATGTGATGTAACCCACATTCAATTAGGATTCACCTACAAAAATATGCTAGTAATGATAACGTAACAGCTGTCACGTTAAATTAAACAGCATAAATAGAGAAGGAGGTGATTGAAGCTAACATCCTCAAAATATAATCTTTACTAATATTATAAAGAGGTAAAATTTGCTTGTTTGTTTGTATGTAAGGAGTAATGTCTGTAACTAATGTACCGATTGAAAAAATAGTTTTACTAATAAAAAGCTACGCTATCCCTGAGTAACATAGGCTATAATTTATTTTGATAAAAACATTTTTATTTCAATATTTGTAAATTAAGTCGGAAAAATCTTAGGTTAGGCCTAGACTGAGGAACCAACACATGTTTTTACATTATTAGGCCTACCATAGCAATTTTATCTAATTGAATAAAATAACAGATAAAACTGCTGTTTGCTCCAATATTTCCATTGACAGCTGATTTCAAACTTTGAAGCAATTATTTGTATTTCTAACTTTTAGGATAGGTTTTTATTAAAGTGTAGACCTGAGTCTTGCTGGTTCTTTTAACCTTATTATAACTGCTGTTATAAAATATACGAAATAGTTTGATGAACATTTTACATTATTTACCATCTTAGCTTTTGGGTTATTATTAATCCTACACCTTTATTATAAAAGAACATAACATGATTACGTGTATAGAAGGTGCCAATGGTTAGACTATTTTGAAACAAGTCTACTTACGAAGGCGCTGAATAGCAGCCTACGTGTACAAAATATATTAGTAGATTTTATTTACACCTCAGCCTCCAGCCCCGGCTCTTCGCTACTTCGTTCCGCTCGCAATGGAAAAAAACTTGCTTTGAGAGTTTGCACCTCAACCTTGTGGATATTATGAACTGCTTCACTTCGCTTGTAGCAGAGAAACTCGCTTCGTTCGGATTAGAAGCTGCTCCTACTGTACTTTTATGGTGTTTTATGTTTTCATCGATTTTAGGGGAACCAAACGGGCTATAAGGTTGTGTAAAATAACAAAATGTGTAAAATCTATGTTTATTTTTTTAGATAGTAGCCCGAAAATGTATGACACCTCAAAACATGCCAGATTACTTTTCCACAGCTCGATAAAAATCTGTGAAATGTAATTTGAAGAAAATCGTTCTTGTTAATATTAATTCTTGTTAGGTTGCCAACATATTTTTGTGGAAAATCAGCTTATTAATTTAATTTTAATCTTATGTTATGGTTACAAGTTGCCTTTCATCTGGACTTTGTTAATATTTTCTTAATCAGGCGATGATAACCCAATAGATTTTTCACCTTTAAAAACAAAAAAAAAAAAAAATTTCTTAAAATGGTATTTTAAAAATTGCAGTTTGTAATAATAAGAATTTTCTCAATTTAAAATCCTTGTGTTGGTTTTAGCTGAACATAAAAATGTAATAAAACGTCTTCTAAATTTGTTTAATACCAAGTTAATACTTTCTAAATTTTTTCTTGTGCTAGTCACAATGATCATCAAATGTGCTAATAGTCATCAGACAATAGTTGTAAAAAAAGCAGTTGCAAAAGTTTCACATTAAAATAATGTTTTATTCATCATCAACTTAGTAATATAAGCTAGTTTATTCATTTCCAAATCAAAATACCATCAATAACTGAATCCCTTATATAAAAGGATACTTTCCAAAAAGTGGCAAAACAAATTTTCTGAGTTTTGTGACACTCTTTGGGCACCTTAATTAGAAAGTTTAGTCAACCCAAATAAGAAGTTATGTATTAGAGCGCACATATTCAAGTGAATTAACCAACGCCACTGATTAACTTACAAACCTCAGATCAATGAGTCGAGTCGACGTTTACAATCTGAAAAACTTATGCTAGTTTTATTGAGTCGAGGTCGAGGTATGTTAGAATATAAGCAAATAATACAAATCTTATTTATCACCAAATTTTGTCTGTTACAGAATTCAAGATATTGAAGCTTTAATGGCTACTGGAAAAGGCAAGAATCAAATGTTTGAATGAGTTTAAAACCAAGAATATAATCTTGTGAGATTGATCCACTATGTAAAGCAAAATAAAAAATCAATTATACTTACTTATAAATAACAGATTTATGCAAAAAAAATTATGTAAACGGTGACACATTTAACATAATATATTTTTTATAAGCTTTATCAATGTAGTTTTAATAACAATAAAAATATAATATTTTTGGGTGAAGATAGTTCAATAATTTCAGTTTTTCAAGACTAGGGGTGTTAATCCCGGACCACTTTCTCAATCCCGGGATTTCGGGATTGTCGGGGGTCAATCTCGGGATCCCGGGAATAGTCCCGGGATTCAGATTTATTAATTTTTCTCTGATAACCTTACAAAAATTAGGTTTTGTAGTAATTAAACTCCTTTAAATTTTGTTTATGTATATTAACCCTCCAACTGTTAAACGTCGATAGAACGACGTTGATGCGGTTCACGCGAATGGTAAACGTCGATATATCGACCTTGTGCAAGTTATTTGTAAAATGCACTGGGTACTAGATCATTTGTCAGCGAACATATTGTATTTAGTATCGATCGATACAGAAGATATTAGGCTTTCTACTAGTGCATATGCCACCATGATATCGTGTTTGTAAAAAGAATTACAGCTGTTTGAAAAACCAACTTGTTGTGCAACAGCTGGTTCCGCTAGTCTTGTTTACTTGTGTGTTGAGTCATCGTGTTTAGCGTGTATTGATTACTTTTGTTTGTTTGTTTTTACTATAGGAGATATATTGAGGTCTAGTGAAATAGATTATTTAATTGATAATGATATTAGTGATAGTTTGAGTGACATAGAAGCTGAAGATATTCCTTCCGACGTTTCTTTGGAAGAATTTTTGGCTGGCAGCGATGATGAGTATATTCCAAACTTTGAAGACATGACTGACGGTTAAGAAATAAATCAAGGTGATGATATTTTATCTAGTCCTGTCCGGCCAATTTCACCTGCAAATATTCCAACTAGGCCTACTTTGCAAAATCCTAATCCCTGGGTTAGAGTGTATCCCCCAGAACCAGAAAAAGATATAGGCCCTATGTTAACTGTAAGAAATCCAGGTATTAGAGATTGTCCAAGTAGAAATAGTAGTCCTATTTCATATGCTAACTTGCTTTTTACTCTGATTTTTTGACAAATAATTACAAGAGAAACAAATGCCTATGCAAACAAAATATTACAAGAAAAAAGAAGTTCTGGTGAACTAAAGAAATTTTCTCGTATCAAACAATGGGTAAATGTCACTGTCTCTGAAATGAAAAAAATATTTTGCTCTGATTATAAATATGGGATTAAATGGAACAACCAGGCCTATGCAAAGTTACTGGGATACGAGAAAATCACAAATAGTTCCGTTTTACTCTAATACTATGTCTTCAAATTGGTTTTTACTTATAAATACATACCTCCATCTGACAGCCGGAAAATTTGTTTGCAAGGGTGAACCGGGTTATGACCCATGGCAAAAAGTACGATACGTGTTAGATTGTTTCAACAATGCATTCAAGAAGCATTTCATCCCATTTCAAAATGTCTGTATTGATGAAAGTCTAATAGGGATGAAAAACAGATGTCCATTCATTACATATATTCCAAATAAAAAACAAACAATACAGAATAAAAAAATTTGAATGTTGCAACAGCATTACAAACTACGTAAACCATATAGAATTATACAGTGGGAAAGACTACTTAGCTTCTAATGATGGGCAGCCATTTACAGAAAAAGTTATCTTTGAAGTAATGCCAAAAAGTCAGTTGTTGGAGAAGGGCTATCACTTATTCACTGATAATTTTTATACTAAGATACCTTTAGCAAAAAAACTAATAGATAGAAACACTTTCTTGACTGGTACTGTCAATAAAAGATCTAAATTTTTACCAAGCTCTATAAAAGACACTAAGTTAGGAGAAAGAGAGAGTTTATATTTCAGACAAGGAGATATATTACTAGTCAGTTACAGACAGAAAGTCTCAAGAAAACCCGTCTTCGTTTTAACAACAGCATGCCATGCAGAAGACCAGATCATCAGAAGCAAGAAAAAAAATATTGAAGGTATGAAGCAATTACTTATTCACAAGTACAACCAATATATGGGTGGTGTAGATGTAAGTGACAAATCTGTGTACCATAACTCATGTAACAGGCAAACAACCAAATATTGGAAGAAGATTTTTTTCAATTTAATTGACATTGCTCTGATCAACGCATACACCCTATATCTACAAAACACTGACAAACCAATTAGTAGAAGGGATTTTTTGATAAGTATTCTTGAATGTCTAGCTGAGAATGCCGTTGCAGAGACTCCCAGAACAATTGCTGGTCCAGCTGGAGATACGGAACACAAAATTGAACGGCTTCCAGGAGTTCGAGAAAGACTGTGCGCAGTATGTGGACATACCAAAAAAAGGGGAAGGAGCAGATTTTGGTGCCCAGGTTGTAATTGTGGCATACATAGAGAGTGCTTTCACCTACTGAAACACTATTGGAGGCCTATGAGAAGTGGAGGGAAAAGAAAGTGGCCTACAAGTGACAGCTCCTCTGAATAGGCTAATTCGACAAAGTGTAATATGTACAGTTTGTTACAAATAATATGTTTATCTTTCCATATTAGTAAAATAAGTTTATATTTTCTAAAAGAATATAAAAAACTAAACAAAATGGCTATTTTAAAAATTTGGTAAATGATATTTAGTGTTGTTTTAGTGAGCGCGGACATTTGTAAATATAGTGAAACGATAGTTTTTAAACGTTCCAATGTCACATAAATCAAGGCATGTGGTTTTTTATTATATATTATTGTAGAACTGTTTTTTCTGATTAAAATGATGTATAATTATATAAGGTTTCCTTTTTAAATAGATTTTTTACAATTTATCTATATATTTAATTCCGTAAGCCCAAATTTGAAAATGAAATTCAGAGCGGACGGTAGGTCATAGGAAGCTGGGAGAGGTCTCATTTTAGAGGTCTGGGCATGAAGTTTTGGGGAAAAATATTCATTTTTCTTAATTGTGACCCAAAAGTTTGTTACGGAATAAAATAAGTCCCATTTAAATAGCATGGGCATATACAGGTGTAAATCAGGTGTAACATTTAAAGAAGAAATAAATATTCGTTTAACTTAATAATATAATATAACAGCTGATTTCACCCATCATCTGTAATACGCAAACAAAACCTAGCGCAGATTATACTTTGGGGTTATGTTTACAACTTCAATCAATATAAGTATTGCGAAGATAATTTTTTTCTAAATATGAGTTAAAGAACTAATGTAGCCTATAATACGTTATAAGATTTGTATTGAGGTTATAAACTGTTTTATAAATACTTTATTTTATTATCAATATAATATATTTATGTATCCAAGTTTATAGAAGTTTATGTACACATTCGTTTAACTTCGGAAACATTCGTACATCTTAGTATAACATACAAACATATTCCAATAATAATTTCTTCATTATCAACTCCTATATAAAAGCGAGTGTACGTGGAGTAACATTTAAAGAAGAAATGAATATTCGTTTAACTTAATAATATAACAGCTGATTTCACCTCATCTGTAATACGCAAACAAAACCTAGCATAAATTAAACTTTGGGTTTATGTTTACAACTTCGATCAATAATATAGCCTAGGCCTATAATATTAATAACTTCTAAATCATTTGATTTATCAATATGAAATAAAAGGCAATTAAAAGATAATATTTTTATCTTTCTTTAAATATATATAATAATATACATAAACACAAAATCTTAACAAATATTCCTACACGTTTATAGTCTTTATAATTGTACACATTTACTGAGTTAAAAATCCCCGTCTGCATAGTTACGTAGGCCTAGATAAAGTATGTTGTTAAATACAGTAGTATCTATATTTTTTGTATAAATGATGTATTTCTGGTGTGTATATAATTAATCCGTCTGTGTTTTTTCACCGGGATTCACTAAATTTATTTTTATATATAGCCTACATAAGTTTCTCAATTATGCACTAAAAAGTTGTTACGGAATACAATCCGAGGAAGAGGTGAGATTGCATTGGCAGGTGCATGGACTGGAATAGCGGCATTACTTTTAGAGGGAGGAACCACGCTTCATCGTTTGTTTAGTCTCCCTGTACCTGTACAGCAATCATCTGTTTCAATGATTAAGGTAAATTCTGAAAAAGTAACTACTTTGAGGGATTCTGCAGTTATAATAATAGATGAAGCATCCATGGTTCCAGCCACTGCTGTTGATTGCATTGATCGTCTATTGAGAGATATCATGAAATTTAAGGATCGTAATCTCTTTAAGGTACCAATGGGAGGTAAAGTAGTACTTTTTGGAGGTGACTTTAGGCAAGTATTACCTGTGGTGCCACTTTCTAGCAAGGTACAGATAATTGAAGAATGCCTCCAGAGAAGTAAAATTTGGAAAAATGTAATTATATTGCATTTGAAAAAAAACATGCGTGCAAATCAAAATGAAACTACATTTTGTGATTGGCTTTTACGGTTAGGTAATGGAACCTTAGAAAGCAATAGGGCAACATCGGCAATCGACATTCCTGATAATTTTGTTCTCTCTGGTCGTACAATTGTACAACATGTTTATGGCGACTCATTAACTCTAGAAAATATTAAAAACTACTCTAATCAAATAATAGTATATCCCTTAAACGAACATTGTGACAATTTAAATGAAGAAGTCTTACAAATCATCGAAGGAGACTCCAAAGAATATTAGTATTGATGCGGTAGTTTCAGAAGACCCTACAGAGAGATTAAACGTACCAATCGAGTTTATAAATTCAATAACACCATCAGGAATGCCACCACACAAGTTAGTTTTAAAAGTAGGTTCAATAGTGATGCTCATAAGAAATATGAACCTTGGATCTGGATTAGTTAATGGAGTACGAATGGTTGTGTTAGGTTTGTCTGAAAAAAGTATAAAATTAGAAGTAATTACTGGAGTAGGAAAAGGGAACATAATTTTTATGCCAAAAATAAAACTAATATCTACAGATCCTAATATGCCCTTTAAGTTTACAAGGATTCAATTCCCATTGCGATTAGCTTTTGCTATTACTATAAATAAAGCGCAAGGCCAAACTTTTACAAAAGTTGGTATTTATTTGAAGAGACCAGTGTTTGCACATGGTCAACTTTATGTTGCCTTCAGCCGGGTAAAGCGGCCAGATGACGTTAAAATCATAATACATCCAAGTAAAGATCAAGGAAGCGACCAAAATGGACAGTATACAATAAATGTTGTTTACAGAGAGATTTTGTTGTCATAATATTAGAAGTTTAAAATTTTGAAGATGACATTATCATTGCGTTTTTCTAAGTTCATTTTTAATAGATTCAAAGACATTTACATATTTAGTTAATATCCATGAAGAGTATTGAAAAAAATGTCGTTAGTTGTCTTACCATTAAAATGTTTTAATAGATCCAAATACATTTATTTACATATTTAGTTAATATCCAAAAAGAGTACTGAAAAAATGTTTCCTTAGTTGTCTTACCATTAAAATGTTTAGATAATAAACCGCTTGCACAGTGCTTTCAAATTTTAGTTTTAAACATAGCAGACATCAAAATAAATTATGCAGGTATGTAAGAATTATTGTGCGTATTATATTCACATATTTTTAATGATAATTTAAGGTACGGTGAATCATGAGACTAACAATTTACTTAATAAAATTACTACAATATATAGGGGCAATTGCCCCTAAAGCCACTAGTTTTCCTTATGCTTGTAAAAGTGCCGAAAATGGCCCAACATTAAGGAAAAAATGATTAACAGTTGGAGGGTTAAACCCTCCATAAAATTGATACATTTAGCCTATATACATAATGTATTTGCGTTTTTATAGCATATATTTGTATCTTTTCACTTTTGCTTTGCATGATATTTAAACTGTATATTAGATTTAAATTTTCCTGGTACATCAAAGACGTCAAAGTTTTACTAACGGTTACCTAATAATCTTTTTTTTTAATAACATGTATATTAAACCTTTAAGATTCGTTTGCCTAACCTGGGGCTGCGAACTAGGAGTTTTATCGAAACAACAACGTATGAAATTTGTATTTATTTAGTGATACATATTTTAAATGATGATTGAACACAAGCGGTAAAAAAGCTACATTACAAAGTGAAAGTGAAGTAAACACTGTAAAACTTTGTAAAAAACAAAAAATCATGTAAAAGAACACACATTTTTTAACTTAAACTAATGAAAAAAACTAAATATCCTACTGTAATTTTAATTTCTCATATAATACCAAAACGCACAAACAAAATAATACTCTAAGTAGGCTACTCAGCTACTTTACTAGCCTATTTAAAACTAATTTTATTACACACCAAACTATAGTAAACTATAACACTGTAGACTCGAGCGAGATCGTTGAAGGTCAAGTCTGTCTCTTCGGTAGAGTGTCACGGCTACGGAGTGTTGGCTTGGCTGAAAGAATGTATGAATATTAAAAAGTAACATTCACAGTTTGACATCATCAGTTCTAAGTTTTGACATAAATGATCATATTTTTTTCTTTTAATTAAATAAAGTTATTTTCGATTTCAATCCCGAAGATCTCGGGATTGGACTGAGCTAATCCCAGAATCCCGGAATTAAAACCTCTATCCAAGGCGTTTATGTGATTATGTTGATGAAGGGCATGTTTTTTATATTGACAGTTTTTATAGTGCACCAGCTGTTTAATGGCAAAGAGAAACTAAATCAGTTGTACCTACAAGTGGAATACAAAAGAATTGCAAAAACTAAATAGAAATTAATCCTCTTGTAAGTATTGGTAAGTAAACACCAATACTTGGAACACCAATACCCAATGTTTTTAACATCAGCATCAACAAAATAATTATAATATATTATAAAATAAATTTTAAATAAATCCATAATAAATGAATTTATAGAAACAGGCCAGACTAGCTTTGTGAGTAAGATTATTTCAACAGGAAGTTACAACGGATGTACCAGCTTAAATTACTTAAGACATAAATACACTGCTTTGCGTTATTCTGTGTGAATCAACGAGTGCAGACACGCAATAAACACTGCCAAATCTGTAAAACTGGAAAGCCAATCAAAACAATATAAAATTCAAACAGTCCAATCAAAAACAAATTAGAATGCGTGAAACTGTGTGGTGGGGAAATTTTGAAGAGAACACGAGGTCTGTCATCATCTAAAATTCAATCAATCAACACCTAGACCAAACCTTTCGAGATGCATCATTTTTATTTTACATAAATTATTTAATAAAGTAACTTCATCATCAGTAACCAAAGATAAATCATCCAAGTAATAAAGTATTTTTATAATCATTAAACAAAGTTTTACATCAAATGGATCCAGGAACCATCAAAACCAAGGAATAAAGTGCAGTAGTGAAGTGTAACATAAAATCAATAAAAGTCAATAAGGGAGTTTATAAAAATCAAATTAAAGTGCAAAGTGTGTTAGAGTGGGAACAAAAATTATGTAAGTAGCATTAATATTTCATTTCATTGTAAAGACAGATCTCGAGGGTTAAAATTAAATAACAAACGAGATCATATCCAGAGTTTATGTATCAGAAGTAACATTAATATAAATCAAAATAAATAAATAATCACTTATTAATAAATAATTGTGTTGGGACTTGTTATTAGGATTAACTGAAGAGAGGGTTTTAAAACACCTCATAAGTAATCGAAATCAGTCACCAAAGTAACTTAATATCATTCAAATAAATCTATAAATAATATAATACATTTTGTAAGTATCTATAAATAATATAATACATTTTGTAATATTAGATTTTATTAAGTTCTAGTAATTAGAAGTAATTTTCAGATTCAAACATTAAAATAAGACATATAGATTTAAATGTTAGGAGAGCGGGAAATTAAATGACTAGCACCGCCCTCCTTAGACGAATGTAAACTTTCACTTTATTACTTTCGAAAATATAAATTGAGAAAACATTAATGGTATCAGATTTACATGCATTTAACTATTTTGTGAAAAATAATCATTGTAGGATTTATTTTCAGAAATTTCAGAATATATTTAATAATTTTGTGAAAAGGTCTCTGTACTTATTTCTACCCAGTTCTTTGGAGTACGTCACATGCCAAGCTAAAATTTGATCCGTAAGAAGGATCTGGTGGAGCCCCCAAAACTTTCAAAGTGACTTTACAAAACCTTGCATAACTTCACAGTAGTCTTAATTAAAATACAAAACCTTACATGATAAAGAGTCACCCATTCACAAGTCTTACAGTATCCAGATTTGAAAACTGCTCTAACGATTTTTATCAAAATTCTCATATAAGAGTTTTATAGAATCGATTACACACTAGGTCTCATACTGTAGAAAAATGGGTATCATACAGATTTTGACAGAATTATTTATCATTTCATTCTTCAATACAGAATAGCCTAAAAGAGAAGAAGAAATAACAAAGTAAACTATATCAGCTGTAACTAAGAAATTAAATAAAAAAGAAGAAGTTTTCACTTAACAAGGGCCATTTGACAGATTAATTAATAAATAACGTTCCTAAAATTAATTAATAAAGGAAAAAGCTCCATTTCAATGAACGCTCGCTTAAGTTCCCCACTATACTTCGTCGTCTGTTTTAATGAAGTTTAACACAACCTGTACGTATGATTTCAATTTAAGTTATATAATAATATTAATGTAACAAAAGAGATTGAATATTTCTTATTTACTAAATAGATGGATTAGTCCAAGGAGTATGATTATAATATAAATACAAAGCTATATATCAATAGAATATTTTGCTAAATAATATCGTTGTTACTATATTTAAGACAGATTTCGCAATTTCATTTAGCTGAAAAAATTAAAACTTGACTTAAATGAGTCCTAGAATAGTAAACTTTAATTTACTTAGAATCCTTCAATAATTTTTACTATATTTAGGCTTGATTTCACAATTTAATTTGAAATCATATAAATTTAATCATTTAATAAAAAGTTAAAAGAACGGAACTCGGACACCTGGTGCTAGTGTACTTGTATGGTGTGTGCTTGTGTATACGGACAACACTTGTTTCTACAGAGGTCCATACGGACAACACTTGCTTCTACAGAGGTCTATACGGACAACAATTGCTTCTACAGAGGTCCATAGGGACATCAATTAATTGCTTTTACAGAGGTTCGTATAAACAAAGCTTAACCGTT
Source organism: Philaenus spumarius (assembly GCA_018207615.1). Classification (NCBI taxonomy): domain Eukaryota; kingdom Metazoa; phylum Arthropoda; class Insecta; order Hemiptera; family Aphrophoridae; genus Philaenus; species Philaenus spumarius. The sequence goes on from JAGFPH010001902.1 coordinate 12,270, forward strand.
TGAAGCAAAGTTGGATCGCTATGAAACATTCTGATACATGTATAAATAGTCACAATATGTAGGCCTAATTATAAATACTTAAAATAATTCTATTAATATCCCTGTGTATTAATCAATACACAACATAATATTGCCGGAGGTTAGTAGTTTTATAAGAAAGCACATATTGCGTGAAGCAATCATATATACCAGAGGTGTCTTAAAAGTCCCCCCCCCCGTATTATTTTTTGTTAATGGAAATAAACAGATTTGCTTTGTTGATTGTTAACATAAACAAAAATGGAGTTTATTGGTGTATCGTTAATTTCAAACCCTCAAATGAAAATGGGGTATTTTGGGGGTAGGTCGAACATTTTAAATGAGAACCCCTATTTAGTGACTCCTCTTTTAAAGGTCTTGGTAAAATAAGAAGATTGGCGCAAACTGGAGGTCTGTATGTTGACTCTATCCAACATAATGGTCAATCAAAGTTATAACTTTTCCCAATTTTAATAACATCAAAATGTTAAAGATGATACGTCTGTTATTTTTTTACAAGGGTTTCATCCAGTAATTCACTCAATATGAGTTCACGCGTGTTACACATTTACACTTTGATTAGTGATTCTTGTGAGTGAATAGTTCAAGTGAGTGCGAGTAGTGTCCACTGTACTGTTTAGCTGCTGGGCGTAGTTCAATTGTTGGGCGTCAAACAGTAACCTCAACAAGGCCGCTTGCAATCGCAAGAAATACTTTGAAAGAAGTATTAAACGCTGTGGTGTCTGAAAGCAAAAAGAACTCTTGGAATCGGAACTTGCAAGACTAAGCATACTATGGGAACTAAAGTGAATAAGTAGAAGACGCATTCATGGCGCAAGCTACCAATTCGTTATGGAATGGGCCTCTGAAGATAACATGGAATATTACTTTGCTATCAAGATTACTGAAGAGTCATTTAATACTTTACTAATCTTGACAACTCGCAAAAAATTAGAACACAGTTCTATTCACTGATTACCAATCACTCGAACTTGACTGCTAAATACTCGCTCTAGTCAATTGCGGTCCACATGTGTTTTGTCCTAATCTCTAAGCACCTGCACTAATCAAAGTGTAAATGGGCCTTTAGTGCGAGCGACAAGTACTAATGACAAGTACTTATAAGCATCATGTAAACTTTACATTAGTTATAATAATGTTCTTGAGATACCTTTCGATTTCTAAATTTTAAATTCGCTACAGTGTATCAAATTACAAACTTTAATGAAGAGGTTATTTACATATTTGTTGGAGAATGCAATTTATATTTTGTATCTGTATATAATGTGATTGTATAAAACATTCGTTTTTTGTTTGGACGTTTTTGTTATGATGTTTACCTCTACATATTATCCATTATAACCCTCCACAGAACTAAAGTTGTATCAAATTTAACCTCGCCGTAAATTCCAACAACTTCAAATCTAAATATCTTTTACTCAAAATGATTTATCATTATCAATGCATTCCATCAGTCTTGAACGTATCTTATACAAACAGATTTCATGCCTCAAAGTAAAAATAATTTATCACCCTTATTTCTCATATCTTTCCTCCTAGCCGTCTTTCCACATGTGAGTTACCGGAGAAAGCTTGATATATTATATCCTGCAGCCCATCCCTAGACAAGTATTGCAGCACTTTTGTTTTGTCTTGAAGTAAGCATTTCTGTATTGCATTTCTTTGTACACGATGCATGTCATGTTTCTTGATTAAAAACACACAACCATGTTGCCGAGATATAGAATGTTTATTGTTTATTTGAAGTTGCATTTACTCGAAAAACAAATATGTATATTAACGTTTCTTGCTTGGAATTTTACTTTATCTTTCTTTGTATTTATCATGTGTTTTCAATTACTAAAACCACGGCAGAACACACCCAAGCAATAAGACAACTAATATTAAAGTACATAATAATTGTATTTAACAAAGTTGCATCATTTATTCGGATTTTGTTATTTGAAATCATAGACAATAAATTATTTTAATAACAAAAACACATGACGTATGCATCTATGTCTGCCTGATTAAAAAGTGTAAAACATTGTTTGCATTGTTACTATTTCACAAACAAATTCGACTAAAATTTATATTTAATAAATAAATAAAATGAAAATAAATGTTACATTATTTTACTGTCATGTTAGGCAACATTTAAATAATAAAATATGTAAGTTAAACCACGGATACTAAACTAAACGGTAGTGTTCACGCGCAAGCAGGGTCGAGGCAAGCTGAGCTGGTGACGTCAGCCGGCACCCACCGCGTCACGCTAGCTAATACCGTTGAAGAAGTAGTTGTTACAATTGTAAAATATTATAATTGACTATTTCACTATCAATTTCGGCCAGTTTTACTTGTTCCTGACAAATTAAATTGCGAAATCAATCCTAAATATATTATCAATAACCTCATTGCTATATTTCATAAATGAGCCAGGCCTATATTAAAATTTACTATTTCACTATCAATTTAGATCAAGTTTTACTTTCTCCTGACAAATTGAATTGTGATTCCGGCCTAAATATAGTAACAATTATCGCAGGATCAACCATAACCTCAAAGCTTTGCTTGAGAAATGAGGCAGGCCTGTTGGATATACAAGTTAACTATTTCACCATCAATGTAGGCCAAGTTTTATTTTCTTCTTACAAATTCATGTGTAAAGTATGTGCTAAATATAGTAACATTGATAATATTTAGCAAATTATCCTATTTATATATAGTTTTATATTTAGATTATATATTCCGAGCACTAATCCCACTATTTAATAAATAAGCACCAAAGAAACATTCAAACCATCTTGTTACTAACATTATTATAACTTACATTGAAATAGTACGAACAGTTTGTGTTAAACTACACTAAAACAGACGACGAAGTATAGTGGGGAACTACAAGTGAGCGTCAGTAAAATTATTGAATGTTAAATTTATTATTGATAGAGTTTTGGGGTTTTCCCATTTTTCTATAGTATGAGACCTAGCGCAATCGATTTTATGCACATTAAAACCTAAAAATCGTTAGAGCCGTTTTCAAATCTGGATACATTCAAACCCACACTTGTCTGGGTGCCGTAGTACAATGTATAACCCCAACAGACGGAGGAAATAGCAAATATTGCAGTTCAGTGAATTTTGTAGACATTGAATCATATCAGTGGTTTCTGTTAAACCATAATGTTATGCTTCGGTACATCGGTTGTGGAATTATTGGTTAAATAACAAGCAACAAATATAACATTGGAAATTATAAACACTTGACTTAATATTGTTTATTGGTTTATTGTACGAAATTATTTTAGCTTTGTTTGTTAAAAAAAACCAAATGCAATAGAGAGAGTATGGTAAATGACCTTATCAAATACAAAAATATTCTGAATTGACTATACAGTTTATTATATTATGGAAAGCAACTATAAATAGTTATACGAGTATAATTTTACTGACCAAAAAATGTTTATTTTAAAGTGCTTGACCTGAAAATAGCTTTCAAATCGATTTTGTAAATTTTATTTTTTACTAAATTTCCTAAGATGTAGGAGTCGACTTAAAATTTATGAAATCGATTTTTGTAGGTCAAGCACTTTAAAATAAACATTTTTTGTCTCTTGAATTTTTTTCTAAAAACGCTTCCTTTTCGAGATATTAGCAACTTTATGTCGATTTATTTAAACACGTTTAGGGCCGCCATTTTGTTTTGGGTGATCCGATTTGTATTTTCTTTAAGTCATTTTAGTAGTCTTAAATATACCTTTAAAATGAGGTATCACATGACCACACTTCCCATTTTAAAATTTTGAGTTGCCCACAAAATCCCCCAGTTTTAGGGAACACTAAAAATTTACGATTGCTTCAAAAGATACTTTGGGCTAAGTTAGTATCGTTCCCCAAAGGATATTTGTTTGTTTTAACAAACACAAAAGTTAAAGGGGGGACTGGGACTTTTAAGACACCTGGTATAAACATGGGTCTACGGTGCTTACTTTTTCGTCTGTCTGTATGTGTTTTTTTTTTACAATATATCTAGGGAACGGTTTGACCGATTGAGCTCAAACTTTACATTAAGTTATCCCTAACAATGAGCTGTTTTACGAAAATATGCGATTATAGCGAACCATGAGTTTAAAAAATGCGACTGTTTGTGAAAATTGCAAACATAAATTACCCAAAAACCATACTTAAAAAAAATGTCCAGATACCTTTTTTGTAGCCCTATTTATTCTGTTTCGGATGGTGTAATATTGTGTGCCCATGTTTATATTGTGAAATATGTTTGTCTTGATCCCAGGAACAAATCCACAAAGAGAGAGTTCAGAGACAGCCTACATAATTACTTTTTAAAATAGTATTTATATTTTCTGAATTTACTTTTACTTATACATATATACTAGCTGTCCGATCCGGCTTTGCATGGATAGACAAATGAAAGTTAAATGTATATTAACAAAAAAAATATATCAATCATTATGTTACACTATGTATTTCTTATGGTGATGTTTTGTAATTTCGACCCTCCGAACCTCCCCCTTAAATTTCGAATTTTTTGAAAACATTTCTTAGGGAGTACCTAGGGCCCTAGAGGAAGTTACCTACCAAATGTCATTCCTATCCGTTTGGGTGTTTTTTTAGTAACTTTTACCCCCCCCCCCCCAAACCTCACCTAAAATTTCGAATATTTTAAAAATCTCTCTTAGCGAGCACCTAGGGTCCTAGTGGAAGCTACATACCAGATTTCATTTCAATCCGTTCTTTGGTTTTTGTGATTTCGTGATGAGTGAGTCAGTGAGTGGTATTTGGATTATATGTACACATATAGATTTACTGAACTGCGGGAAAAAACACAAATGTTCTAAACTCAGGCGAAATTATTAACACAATTTCAAAGCTAGCGTAATCAAAACACCCGGAAAGTAATTTACTAAATGTGAATCAATTATGAAACTGTTGGAATAATGTATGATTAGTTTTTAATAGTTTCATAACAACTAATGAATACTGATTAGTAATAACCTTTGCAAATTATATTTATAATTTATTAAATATAACTAGAAAATTTAATTATTATTTCGTCACTCCGTATTTTGATGTATTTTTTATTTTATGATGTCCTCCTTCAATTAGTTGTATGTGCAAACTATTCCCAAACATTATTAATTTTTAAGAGTTTTAGACTAGCATTTAAATGAGGTGTCACTTGACGGGTATTTACTTTTCAAAATGTTGAGGTGCATCCCAAAAAATCCCATTTTGTGGAATTAAAATTTTACTTTTACTTCCTACAAAGTCCTGAGTTTCATTTTTCTATCTTTATCCATTTAAAATTTAACAGGGTGTATACAAACTTGTAACTCAGGCTGTATAGTTAATATGTCACTATTTACGTAACGTTTTTAATCATTTTACCTATATAAACGTTAGCCGTATTATTCATGCATTGTTAGCATTTTATAATTAAATAGTACGGCGTTGCCCGTGGTGGTTGGTATTTTTAGTCCTTTTATCGTAATTGTATCCTTTTTAAGTGTTCAGTCAGTGAGTGGTATTTGGCTTATATATATATATATATATATATATATATATATGTATATATATATGTTCTTAAATAAGAGCACTATTGTCATAATAATAAAAGATCTGAAATTATGATTTTAGTAACTTTGATCCCCCCAAACCCCTCCTAAAATTTCGAAATTTTGCATACCCTTTCTTAGTGAGCACCCATGGCCCTAGAGGAAGCTACATACCAAATTTCATGAAAAAAATCTCAAACTTGTTTACTTAATGTAAAACATATTCTTTCGGTTGTTTCAAGTTTCGGTTAACGATCTCGTCCCGACCGGTTAGGAAGCCAACGTGTGTACCAAATTTGGATCAAATCGGACGCACATACAATTATATATAACATATTTAATGACACCCCAAAACGTGTTCTGGGGACCATAATCGTTGCTCATTGTCTACTCCAGACCTAAGAGTCACTGCAATAGCTCAGCTTTCCTATAATTGTGTTTTCAAGTTGTGTACAATTCACACATGATTGTCTTGCCCAATATTTATCCATGATTCAATTTATAAAGTGGATAAAATGTAAGCCATCAATGGTAGCGCAAACAAAGGCTGTAATTGAGTCGCAGTACACTCAAGTCACGTAAGTCATCTTTTTCATTCTGAAAATATTTCTGCCCAGTAATATTCCAGACGCTCAGTGAATGTTAATATAACTTGATATTATTACAAGACGCGTTTTATCATTGTTTAACCATGCTTATAAGGTTTAAATTACATTCGTATTTAATGTATTTACTTTGAAATCAATAAATTCTCTACATCCAACTTCAGGACTCATAAAAGACAACATAAATTTCAAAGAAAGAATTTTGAACAGAGAGCTACACAACTAATACATGTATTAACTCAATAGCGTTTCAACATGTAACTGTATCTTTTGAACACTGAAGATGAGGATATTATCACTGAAACGCGTTTGAGATAAAAAATTTATTATTAGGGAGATTCTATGATTACGAGTAGAGTACCGGTCACCTGAGTCCAAGAGGGGAGGGGGGCCAATCACACGACTCTAAACCCTTGGATGGGGGTGGACCTTGGGTGAGTGTGGAGTGGGCGTGGGGGTGTGGCTGGGTGTGGGGGGTGGGGCGTGGAGTGGTGGCGGGAACGCTATTTTCCTAACCTACATTTTGTTTTTTCCTAAACCTAGTAGCCATGATCTATGAAGTACGTTAGGCTTCGGGGATGTCCTTAGACTAAAAACTTATATCAGAATGTGCCGACGCAAACGATTTATCTAATACACTTATACACTTTGTAATAACTA
>JAGFPH010001902.1:24440-46685 GCA_018207615.1 Philaenus spumarius
ATATTCTGAAATTTCTGAAAACAGTTCCTACAGTAATTATTTTGCACAATTTTTAAATACATATAAATGTGATACAGTTAAATTTACTCAAATTATAAATCCAAAAATAATAAAATGAAAGTTTACACCCGCCTAATTAGGGCGGTGCTGGTCATTAAATCTCCTGCTCTCTTAACCTTTAATCTATGTATCTTATGTTAATGATTGAATCTAAAATTTCTTCTAATTGCTAGTACATAATAAAATCTGATATTAGAAAATGTATTATATTATTTATAAATTTATTTGAATGACATTAAGTTGCTTTGGTGACTGATTTCGATTACTTATGAGGTGTTTTAAACAACCCTCTCTTCAGTTTATCCTAATAACCAGTCCCAATACATTATTTATTAATAAATGATTATTTATTTATTTTGATTTATTTTAATGTTACTTCTGATACACAATACTCTGGATATGATTTCGTTTGTTATTTAATTTTAACCCTCGAGATCTGCCTTTACAATGAAATGAATCTGCTACTTACATAATTTTTGTTCCCACTCTAACACACTTTGCACTTTAATTTGATTTTTATAAACTCCCTTATTGACTTTTATTGATTTTATTTACACTTCACTACTGCACTTTATTCCTTGGTTTTGATGGTTCCTGGATCCATTTGATGTAAAACTTTGTTTAATGATTATAAAAATACTTTATTACTTGGATGATTTATCTTTGGTTACTGATGATGAAGTTACTTTATTAAATAATTTATGTAAAATAAAAATGATGCATCTCGAAAGGTTTGGTCTAGGTGTTGATTGATTGAATTTTAGTTGATGACAGACCTCGTGTTCTCTTCAAAATTTCCCCACCACACAGTTTCACGCATTCTAATTTGTTTTTGATTGGACTGTTTGAATTTTATATTATTTTGATTGGCTTTCCAGTTTTACAGATTTGGCAGTGTTTATCGCGTGTCTGCACTCGTTGATTCACACAGAATAACGCAAAGCAGTGTATTTATGTCTTAAGTAATTTAAGCTGGTACATCCGTTGTAACTTCCTGTTGAAATAATCTTACTCACAAAGCTAGTCTGGCCTGTTTCTATAAATTCATTTATTATGGATTTATTTAAAATTTATTTTATAATATATTATTATAATTATTTTGTTGATGCTGATGTTAAAGACATTGGGTATTGGTGTTCCAAGTATTGGTGTTTACTTACCAATACTTACACTCCCACACCCTATATGAAAATTGTACCACCAATTTGATGTTATGCATATGTCTACCGTCTTGTGACTTGACGTTGTGGAATGGTATTAATTTGTATGTCGAAAATTTTCTTGAAATTATGCTGTGATGTTGTTAATATGTTTAAAATTGTTTGAATTTAATTGCGATGATGTTTATTTTTATTGTAGTAGGCCTAGCTTTTGGTTACTGAACTCAATGTTTGTGGAATGGCTGATAACGCTCTTTAAATGAGATCTGCTTTGACAGATGATGTGTATTCCAATGTCTTAGCTTAGATACTGCTCTGATAGGTTTTGTTGTGGTCAGCATAAATTTGTAGTGGATATTAGGCCTAATGATAGTAGGTCAGATTATTGTTTGTGTAGGTTATTTCTTGGCAATGTGTAAAGTTCTATTTACTTTCGCAAAATGAAATGTTAGCTTGATCAGGGCCTAATTCTCAGATAATGAAGTACTATGAAGCGCTGTTGTTGGAATATGTAGGCTAGTTCCCCAAGGACGTCACTTGAGAATTGCTACTATGTCTGAATGTTTACTTGCACTCCTTAATGTTGAGTCATTGTCCTTACTATACGCCTACTTAGCCTAGGTCTCTTTAAATTTTTACAAAAGTTTTTTTTTTATAGATCAGATCTCGAAGTTATTGTTTACTTTTGAGAGCGATGTTATTTAAGATTTAATAGTTATTGGTTTTACTTATTTAATTTGAAATGTGTACTATTGAATAGCTTTTATTTTTTAAACGTTTACTATGTGTGAACAAGGCTTTAGTTTAAAAAATGTTTTTGTTTACAATACAATGCATGATAGTGACTTGAATATTCTTAATTAGTACAATTCTTAAAGCTAGTACATGTAACTTATTTCTATTCTCTACAATATTAAATATAGACAGATCTCGAGTTATTATCTACTTGTGACACTTAAATTTACACATGACATATTTTTGTTCTTATGACCTTCTATGATACATTTTCATTCTGGAAATGTGTATTGGTTCATTTTGGAGTCTTCCATATCTTAATATCTCTATCTGGTATGTTAATTCATTTATTTTTTTAATAATTGTATATGGCCCCGTATACTTCATATCAAATTTTGTGGGTGTTTTGCCGTGGAACTCGCGTCTTATTAAGACTTCATCCCCTTGTTGGAATTCGAAGTTGGTTCTCTTCTTATCGTAATAAAATTTTTGTTTTTCTTGGGCATTTTGAATTATTTTGGGTAAAGTTTTTCTAATTTCTTGAATTTGTTTTAGATGTTGTTGGATGTCGTAATTTTGGTTTTCTTGTATTTGAATGATCTCCATGGGGTCGTTTGGTTCAAAAGCGAACATAAGTTTATTTGGCGTGAAACCGGTGCTTGTTTGTTTCGTTGAGTTGTAACAGTATACAATTTTGTCTATATATTTTGACCATGAATTTGGTTTTTCGTGTACGTAATGTGATAACATATTGGCGAGTGTGCCATTGAATTTTTCTGTTAATCCCTGTGTTTGTGGTGAATATGCGCTGCTGAAAATTTGGTTTATCCCTAGTGTAGTTGTTAAGTGTTTGATTATTTCATTGTTAAAATGCGTACCCCTATCTGATTGTAGTATTCTCATTTTTCCATGTGTCAGTATCAATTTTATTAAATTTTCAGCTACGTTTTTGGCATCTGCTGTTTTGCATTTAAATGCCCAAGCATATTTCGTGGATACATCCGTACATGTTAATATATATTTGTAAGCATAAGATGAAGTAATTGGGCCTATGAAATCTATTATTATTCTGTCCATAGGCCTATGTGTTGCTAATATTGGTTTTAGTAGCCCGTATGGCTTTCTAGTTGGGATTTTTCGTTTTTGGCAGGTCTCACAAGACTTTGTATAATCTTGTACGTCTTTATTTAAATTTGGCCAGTGGTATCTATCTCTTATCTTTGCTATTGTTTTAAAGTATGAAAAATGTCCACCCGTTAAAGGACTGTCATGTGCTTGTCTTAAAATTTCATGTTTGAGTTCGTTTGGTACTGCTAAAAGTTTGGTTGTTTCTTCCCCATTGAACTGCTTGTAATACATAATTTGGTCTTCTATAATGTAATGTCTGGATGCTCTATCAATTTTTTTGTTACTCCTATCGACGTTTAAAAGTGCAAGTTTAATTTGTTTCAAATATGGATCTTGTGATTGTTTTAATTCTAAGTTTTGTGTGTCAGCGTTTATTAGAAATACATCTTCAAAGTTTTGTGGGATTTCTTCTTCTGCTTCTTGTCTTGATAAGAAATCTGGTAAACCCATTGTTTTTCCTTTTTTGTATCTTATATCTAAGTCGTAATCTACAAGTTTGGTTGCCAGCCGGCCTAATCTATTTGACGGATTTTTAAAATTCTGAAAATATTGTAGTGCAGAGTTATCTGTAAAACATGTGATTTTTCTTCCTAATAAATATTCTCTCCAGTATTCTATGGCATATACAAGTCCTAGCATTTCTTTTTCTACTGTCGATATCTCGTTTCATGTGGTTTTAATTTTCTAGATAATTAAGCTATTGGAAACTCTTGGTTATTATTTGGGTCTATTTGTGTTAGTACAGCTCCTATTCCTATGTTTGACGCATCTGTGTAAACTCGCGTGTTTCTGTCTTCTTTGAAATGTGATAGCAATGGCGGATTGGTTAATATTGTTTTTATTTCTTCAAAAGCTTTGTTACAATTTTCTGTCCAAATTATTTTAGAGTTTTTTTCTTGTTGGTTTTGAGAAGTTCTGTTAAAGGGTGTGTAATTTTTGCGTAGTCTTTTATAAATTTTCTGAAGAAACCTGAAACTCCTAAGAAGGTCCTTATATTTCGTAATGTTTTTGGTTGTGTAAAGTTTAATATTGGTTGTATGTTTGATTGTAAAGGCTCAATCCCTTCAGTTGAGACCTTGTGACCTAATATTTTAATTTCTTTATAGAAAAATTTACATTTTTTTGTGTTTAATTTTAAATTTGCTATGTCTAATTCATTTAAAACGGCTTCTAGGTTAATTAGTTTATCTTCAAATGTTGGTGCAAAAACTATTGTATCATCAAGGTAAGAAAGGCTTTTTGAAAATAGATGTTTTGCTAAAATTGTGTTTAGATTTTTCTGGAATATTCCAGTTGAAACCTTCAGTCCCTGAGGGAGTCTGGTAAATCGTAGCATTCTGTCTTGTGTTCTAATCGTTAACAATGGTTTACTTTCTTCATGAACTTGTAATTGGAAGAAGGCATTTTTCAAATCTAGTTTTGTAAAGTATTGTGAGTTAGTTAAGCATCTGAACATTAGTTGCAAACTTGGTATGGGGAAATTTTCGTTTTTTATTTGTTCATTAACTTTCCTAAAATCTGCTACTAGCCTGTGAGTATTATCCTGATTTTTAACTATAAATGCTGGTGACGCATATTCTGAAAAATTTGGGCATTCTTCTAAAATTCCTGCCTTAACTAAGTTGTCTAATTCTTGGTTTAATATTTCTCTTTCCTGATTGCTTTGTCTGTAGGGTGGTACGATTACCCCTGAATTTCCTGGGATAGTCTGTATTTTTACTGGTTTTATGTTGGCTGGTGTTAGGTCCCTGACCTCTGTTGTGAATATATGTTTATGTTTTTTTAACTTATGTTATGTTATGTTTATGTTATTTCTGTAACTTGTCTGTGTTGTGTCTCGGTTAAATTTTCACTAATTTGAAATTGCACTTCATTTTTATCATAAATTTGTTCTTTATTTGAGTTTTCCTGTAGTGTAGGCGGTGCGGGTGTGATTTTTTTGTTATAGTTTTCATAAATTTGTGGTTCCTCTTTATTTTTATTTAGATGGCCTATAAGTGTTCTAGGAAGCAGTGTTTGCGGTCTTTTTGACGCATTGTATATATGAACATAGTATTGATTGTCTTGATTTGATATATAGGCATGAATTTGTTTTTGCTCCCTTAAGTGTCTGTCCGTTTCAAAGTCCATGTGCTCATTATAATTTTCTATCGTTTGTATACATAAACTCTGTCCCGATGCAATTTTAATGTGTTCATTAGTTCTTATTTCTGGGTTGCTTATTATGTTGTGATTTATTATTAAACATATATTTTTTAAATTTTCTAACCACGATTCGTTCATATTTACTATACATTCTTCGTTATTTGCTTTTAGGGTTATATTTTTGGTACAGTAGTCTATCTTCGCTTGATTTGCTAGTAGAAAGTTATTGCCTAGTATAATTTTTGCATTTATCCCTGATGCAACATAAAATTTATTAGTGAAATTTATATTATTTATTTTGAATGGTAATGTTATCTCTCCATGGATCTTCAGATTATTGTTTGTGGCAGATTTTATTATTGTATTAGTTTGACGTGTTAATGGTTTTTGTTTTACTAGATCATAATTACATATGGATACATTGGCACCTGAGTCTATGATTGATTCAATGTTTTGTTCATATAATGTGTCAAATGTTACATCTATTGTGCAAACTCTTGAATTTTCAGATTTGTTTAAAAATAGGGTATTATATACATCCCATGTTACATCATTTTCCGATTTCCTAGCTTTAGGTACACCATTTTGGTGTAAATATTGTTTATGAAATATACTGTATAAATCTAGAGCACTTTGTTTTTGCACCGATTGCTGTAATTCTAGTGCATTGACGCCATTATTTTCCTCGTGCTGTTGACCTGCGGCGAAGTCCGTTGTGTTTATCTCCTGAGATGGGTATTGTGTTTCAACATTGACTGAAGTTAGTGGAATTGTGTTTCCGTCATGTGAATTGCCGGCTGTCTGTTGGTACTTCTGATTTCTTAATGAAATGAAATACTGTCTTCTGTCACTGACCTTTTTGTTGTCTTGTGTAAGTAAATGCAAATTTTAAGCCTATGTTAGGAGAGTAACTAATGCAAATTATTATTATTATCTAAACAAGAATTTTTTGAAAGATGCGGTATTTCGCACATGGTAGGATGGATTAAGGGCTACAAATAATCAAAAATTTTTCAAAGTCGTTAGAGCCGTTTTTTTATAAAAAAAATAATAACAGATTTTTTGGGCGTTTTTTGGCCTAAAAGGGGGTTGTTTTTAAAAGAATTTCAAAAACCTTTCTTTGCATGTATACAGATCTAATTTACATGTTTGGTGCAAATTTCTTCGAAGTCTATTGAATAGTTTTCTCTCTAGCTTAGACAGATAGACGTACAGACATTTTGTAAAAACCACTTTTTAGGACTCAGAGGGTCCCAAAAAGGATATTTCCACAAAAATATCAACATCGATGTTTTTTGCGATCACTTTGTCTACACTATAGTATAGTGAGAAAAATGACAAATATATTAAGCTAAAAAGTGGGATAGAACGGGTACAAATTAACAGCTACACTGCTGGCCAAGTTATTAGACTAAAATTGTTTTAAATGTAATTCTTTAAAATCAACTATATACACACACATTTGAATACATTTAACAAGCTGTTGTTTTAGTATTTAGTATACAATCCCTTTGTTCTTGATGGACATTTTAAATCTTTTACTTTTCACAAGGTTACAGGTGGAGTTTTTCTGCACAATAGGATATCTCGCGTGCAATAAAAACGTAAACTCTTTGTAAAATATTGTAATGTAATTTGTAATATTAAAGGCATTTAAATAAAACAAGAGTAAATCATATTATATGTTTATTGTGATTAAAATAAGTTGATAATTTTCAAGAATCGTGGTCTGGCGGGCCTCTAACGAAGGCGCATAAAGTTGAGTTTTTAATATTTATTTGAAGCTTAAAGTTATTTTAGAAGAATTAAACGATGGGGAAATTTGAAATTTTACCTTTTATACGAATTAAAATTTGAAAACTTGTATTGATATTTTTCAAACAGCTAAGTTTAGTAAACAAAAGTTATTTATTGATGGAGTGAAAGTAGGTTTTCTCCTTTGTAGGGGAAGAGCCACGATGGCCGTGATTGTTAAGGCGTCAATGCTTTATCAATCGTCATGGCAACCATCAATGGAAAAGTTCCGGTTTCAATTCCCATTGACCCCGAATAATTTTCTAAATGGTTTCTTAACAGGCATCGTTTGCTGTGGTTTGGATTTCACGTAAAACTGTAGGTCCCGTCTTCATTAGCCTTAAGTGCAAAACAGCAGGACGTTAAACACAAAAAAAATCCTTTGTAGGGGTCAAGTTCTGTATATAGGTTAGGTTAGGTTGTAACTCCTATATACAAACCTTGTGCAGGAGTTACGTTATGATTTATAACTTTATGTACGCCTACTATTAAATACATTGTTTTTAAAGTTTAACGAAATCGACTAAATTGTCGATTTCGTTAAACTTTAAAAACAATGTATTTAATAGTAGGCGTACATAAAGTTATAAATCATTGAAAACATTTTGTGTAAACAAGAAACTCATAGATTTACTATCAACAGATTTAGAAAATGTATCCTTCTTCTTGTTAATGAAACTGACTGAAACATAGTTGGAAGAGTAATATCTCCCTGTTTACCTGAAAATAGAAAGGTAGCTAGCCAATGGATAGGAAGCTGTTGCCAAATGGGCGTTGCCATGGGAAATGGACAAGTCTAGTAAAGGTGTAATACAAAATCATTTAAAATCCAGGAAAATATACCGCATTAACTGATACGAGGGAAGGATTGCATTAAATATACAATCGGAAATTGTGCATAAGTTTGATTGATTAAATTTTATATTGGAAATAAAGCCATCTCTTTCCTGGAACCTTGGATTTACACATCAAACAACTCATGCACGCTGAAGCTTTGCATCATGTTTGATAAAAGTCAAATACAAATTAAGAATTTTATCGATTCTGATAGAGTTGTTGTTGAATCAAATTTGCAGTTTTAAATAAAGAATAAAAAATTTCGTAACAAAACTAATTAGATCACGCGGCGACGTGAGTTGAGGGAATTTACAAAATTTAATTTATATGTTTCAGGATTTCAATTGTTCTACTAAGGAAAGCGTTGAATAGCTTCCTGCGTCTACGAAATATTAGTAGAATTTGTTTGCACCACATCAGCCTCCAGCCCGGCTCACTCGATACTTCGTTCCGATCGAAACACTGTCTTTGCTTCGCTCACAACAGGTAAACTTGCAGTTTATGCCCCGACATTAGGTCTCACCATAAGAGTCATACATATTGCCAAACTAGGACAGACCATACACACACCCGGAAAAGAATATTCTCATATTTTAATGATCGTTACATCAAATAGTTCCCGATGTACATACATTTTAAATGTAATCTTGTTTTACTTCAATTTAATTTAGTATTTTTAATATTTCCTTCCCTTGTTATCTTATGGTATAGAGATACTTTTGTTTGGCCTCGGGAATGGATTATTAGCGAATTTCCATAGGAAAAATGAGCTATTGCAGTGGCCCTTATGATAAGACCCAAGTTCGGGAGTAGGAAATGAGCACCGATCATGGTCCCCAGAACACCTTTTGGGGTGCCATTAAAAATCATTTATATATATATATGTATATATGTGTGAGCACTCTAACGGACGCATTTTACATTCGATTTGGTCCAAATTTGTTACACACGTTGTTTTTCTAAGTCGCTTGGACGAGTTCACTAGCCAAACAAAAATTTACCGGAAGTAGACCAAACTTTTGACTGGAAGTAACATGTATAAGTGTGCGCACTCTAACGGACGCATTTTACGTGCGATTTGGTCCAAATTTGGTACACAGGTTGGTTTTCTAAGTCGCTTGGACGAGTTCGTTAGCCAAAAAAATTGACTGGAATTATAAAACATTTTTAACCGGAAGTATCATGTATATAAGTGTGCGCACTCTAACGGACGCATTTTATGTCCGATTTGGTCAAAATTGGGTACACAGGTTGTTTTCTAAGTCGCTTGGACGAGTTCGTTAGCCAAAAAAATTGACTGGAAGTAGAAAACATTTTTCACCAGAAGTATCATGTATATAAGTGTGCGCACTCTAACGGACGCATTTTATGTCTGATTTGGTCCAAATTTGGTACACAGGTTGGTTTTCTAAGTCGCTTGGACGAGTTCGTTAGCAAACAAAATTGACCGGAAATATACCAAATTTTTGACCG
This sequence comes from Philaenus spumarius, assembly GCA_018207615.1. Taxonomy (NCBI): domain Eukaryota; kingdom Metazoa; phylum Arthropoda; class Insecta; order Hemiptera; family Aphrophoridae; genus Philaenus; species Philaenus spumarius. Next base: position 33,773 of record JAGFPH010001902.1, read on the forward strand.
GAAGTAAAATATTTTTGAGATTTTTCGTACTAGAAATAAACTTTTTAAAGTTCTCTTTAAAAAAAATAGTCATATGAAATAATTCTGCACATTTTGTTTTTTTACTCGACTTTATAGCCCATCTGGTTCCCCCAAAAACAATCAAAATGTAAAACACCGTAAAAGTACCAGAATTAAATCCACAGCTTTACCTTGGTGACCGATGGCAATATATTTGGTAACTTACATGCTGGCAGCAGCTGCGTGAGTTATCATTTTCCCAAATAGTTGTTTGGAACCCAAAAACATATATAAATTTGATTTTGCAAATTCGCTCAACTCACGTCAGCGGTTCAGCTGCGTGGTCGAATTATTCTCATGTTGGAACCGTTGCTGTAACTCAAATTGTTCGTTTTGAATTTGTTTTCCATAAGGAATGGAGATATTGTAATATCACCTCTTCTATGTATTGTAGCTTACGGCTACTGTACGAAGCACAGCCAACCTGGCGTTGAGAATATTTTCATATTTGGATCATGTAAATGTTTTAAAGCATGAATTAAATTCAGAATACCTTTCTTCGAATAAAACTTCCTCCAGCATCGGCACGTTCCACATAAATAGTTTAGTTAAATAATTAGTTTGAGTAGTAATAAACTTCACGCTTTTAGTGTTTCCTTCTGATGTTACTAATTGCTTTCCTCTTAGAAGTTTGAAATTCCAAACAAAGCAGATGTTTAAATTTGAAGCGCATCAATGAACTTAGTTTTCCTTCGTTAATTAAAATAAACTTTCCTGTTACTACATTAACTAACTATCACATTAATCTATTCTGCTTTGTAAACTTTATAAGTTTACATATCTTTTGTCTAACAATACTCACTTTATCAGGATTCATATATATTACATACGCTTCTGTGGGAGAGCGGAGTAATTGCCGTGCACCGCGTTTTTAAATTCCCTAGAGGGATTGATTAGCACTGGGAGTGCTGCTGCGTAGCGGGAAGAACGCGAAACGGATCAAGACTGTTGGGGGGCTTGTAGCTTTTACGCGACAATCAGCGAAGGAGTCCGTGTGATTTCAAAAACTTTTCTTATTATATCTTTGATTCACCACAACTGAGGGAAGTGAATCATGTTACTAATGACTTTATTTAAACTAATTGTTTTGAATAGCTCATTACTTATAACTTAAAACCTTTATAAGACCCCAAGGCAACATGAGTGAACACAACGCCAATTTGAACGAATTGTAATTAAGGGAAATGCCTAATCACATAGTTTCATTACGGAGGTTTTTGATTTAGTTTTTTACACATGGTGAGAAAAAGAATCTTACATTCTACTTATTTCAATGTTAAAACAAAATATTGCTAAATTTTGAATATTTGTTTTATTTCCACTCATTCTTTGCCGTTAACAATGTTGATCGGCGTTGCAAAGGGGGAGGGGGGTGATTGTACTATAAGGATAGTGCGCGGTATTACCCCAGCCCTTGGGGCAATACCGTGCAATGTAACCATTTTTAAAGAGATGATTTTCTGCTTTACTCGAGTTTACAAATTAAATATAAAAAATAAAAACGCTTAAGTTCACGGCATTTGCCACTCTCCATAGCATTATTATCAAGGATGCTGTGACAAAATGGTTCCTCCGGATGTTTACAGGTTTTTGTACTCCGCATTTTTTCCTTGATAAACCCAAGGAACATAGATGAATCACGCGAGAATTACAACTTTATTTGGCAACACTGCCTTCGGGTTGTAGTACGGTCCCGCGAGCCACATAATTATATTTAAATACAAAATATATGAAATAAATATGTAACATTATCGAATGTTTTACTACGATTATTGTTTGTTTTTAATAATTTAAATTCCAATTTTAAAAAGTATTTCTGGTTTTGTAAATGTATTCGAATCTCTCGACAAAGCTAAGTGCCCCGCAGATTGGGAATTTCTCAACCACTCTATTAACTGCGTAAGTAACAATGCCAACTCTGTAACACTAATATTAAATGACACTAGGCTGTATACATTATAATGTGTACTCAGTATTGCCAACGTAAACATAATAGTTATCATTACCAAGTGCGGTATGGGAAGGTTGACTGACGTTCTATATAATAAGCATATTGTTGCACGTAATTGGTTCTTATAGCTTGGTATACAATTGGCTCATGTTGCAATTATATGTGCTTTTACTTATTGGAAGAGACATTTCAGATGTACATCTTAACACGCGTATTAGATAACAATACTAATTAATGTAGAAGGAATAATGTTATTGGTAAACAGTTGTTGTTGATATAACCTTAGTGAAAACACATTAATGTAACAATGCATTAAATGTACACAATTTTTCAAACATTGTAAAAAGTATTTAACTTTATGAAACCTTAGATCGAATATACTTCTTTTTACTCCACCGTTAAAGTTTCCTCTTCTATTTAAATAATATATACTCCGATGATTAGACAGTTCTTTCTCAAAACAATTTTAACACAACACATTGACAGTTGAAGTATTTTCCCAATAGACAAGGTAACTGGTATTGCAATTATTTATTGTTTTACTTATTTAAATATAGATTACGATTAATTATATTTCAAACCCACTGTTTCAAATTTTAAATTGCGTAATGTTGAAATAAAATTCTACTTTCTGTACTTGCTAATTTACCAAACAATACTACATAACACCAAAACTAATAATACACTGTTAGAACTTAAGCCCACTTCACACGTTGCAATTTGGTTGTAGCCTACAATCTGGGTTGTACAATCAGATTGCAACATGTAAACGAGAGATTGTAACAATTAATTGTAAGATTGGAAGATTGCAAGATCGGTGAACATTTTGACCAATCATGCAATCGATTGTACCATGTGACGAGATTGTAAGGACAGGTTGCAACCTGTAAACGGGCTTCCAATCTCCCGTCCAACCAAAACACTCAAAACAGTGTCGATCCTTCCCACAGTCAGACTGCAGTTGTTTGAAGATGTGCACCATGACGGATTCTCGGGAATTCTTAGTATGATTTATAGAACTTTATCGAAATTTCCCTTGTTTTTGGCAAGTGACTAATAAGGATTATTGTGACAGGTCCAAAGAGATCTCGCATACGCGGAATTAATTGAAAAGTTAATCGTAAAGCGACCACAACAGCACCTCCTCCATAGTGATCACAAGTCACAACTGAGGTTTACCAAGGAATAATTATAGTTTTTTTACCGTTTTACTTTCTCACTATACTATAGTATAGAGAAATTATAGTGATCGCAAACAAAATCGATGTTGAGATCTTAGTGGAAATATCCATTTTGGGAACCCCTGATTAAAAAAAAAAAAATATTTTTACAAAATGTGTCTGTGTGTATACAAAGGTATAGCGAAAACTATTTGATCGATTTTAAACAAATTTGCACCAGACATGTCAAGTAGGACTGTATAGATGCAAAGATGCAAGAAAAATGGTTTTGAAAAATTTTGAAAAACAATCCCCTTTTTGGTAAAAAAACCCCCAAAAAATCAGTCATTATTTTTTATAAAAAACGGCTCTAACGATTTTGATAAAATTTGGCTCATTTGTAGCCTTTAATGTACTCTACCATATGCAAAAAAAAAAAATCTTTCTAAAAATTCTCGTTTAGCTAATAATAATAACTAATTTTTGGAGGTTTTTGGAAATAAAGGGGGTTGTTTTTCAAAAACTTTTTTCGTACATCTATGCAGGCCTAATTGACGTGTTTGGTGCAAATTTGTTCGAAATCGATGGAATAGTTTTCTCTCTAGATATTATTAATAATACTTATTAGTTAATCTCCTACTTTAATAAATCACCATTCCTACCTCACCTACAATTATGAAGTCACAGTGAATCTGTTTAATAATTTAAATATGTTTGTGAGAAAGTATGTGCCAGTTCATGGTACCGTTTATTAAGAATAGTTTGAGCAATAAATTGTAGCGAGTGGACAGAAATACATCTACAACCAAATTGTATCAATCACTTGGTACAACCACAATTAATTGTAACAATTGATTGTAGCGTGTATACAGAAATACAATCTAAAATCTGATTGTACAATTTGGTTGTACAACCCAGATTGTACAACTAAATTGCAACGTATGAAGCGGGCTGTTTCAAATTTTAAATTGTGTAATGTTGAAATAAAATTCTACTTACTGTGCATGCTAATTTACCAAACAATACTAAATAACATCAAAACTAATTATACACCGTTAGAACTTAGGGGTTAAACAGTGCTACAAACATGCACAATTTAGTTATTCAACTTTTAGTGAGATTAGTTTTAATGTTAAAGTATTTCATTCTAAATTTCTCTTTTATTTCTTTCAACGCAAAACTTATACGGCACTTTACATACATCCACACACTAGCTTAATATTAAGCACTTTAAATATCTAGCTTTCTTCTCCACAATATTCTCCCCTACTCAAGCAGCTAATTATTAATAGTAAATGGTTAACTTCAGAATGCTGAATACAACACGATGAATGGTAGAGTCAAATCCATTCTCAATGAGTTAAACTAAATTAAAAGATTTCAACATGTTAGCCCATGGATTGGAATATTTTATCAATACATTAAATAGGTACAATACCTGCTTTTTGTCTTATTGAATCCTAAAATCACTTTGTGACTACCGCAGTTTTGGACCTAAGTACCCATTTTCAAATCACAGAAATAAATAAAAATAATTCCCTTCGGTCGTATTAAACGTGTTACCGTGGCCGGTTAGCGTGAATAGGCCTAACCCATGTTTTTAACATTAAAAAAAAAGTGTTTTAATATGTTTCGTAAAGTGTTTTTGTGATTTTTGTTTTGTGTGTTGACTTTAATGTATTTGACGACCTCATGAAGGCAATTATTTTTATATATTTCTGTGATCTGAAGATGGGTACTTAGGTTACCTGAAACCGCGGTAGTCAAAAAGTTATTTTAGGATTGGATAAACAAAAAAACAGGTATTGTACCTATTTAATTTACTGATAAAATTAAAAGAGCTTCTAAGTCGATAAAATCTACTTCATAAACTTAAACGAAATTGTGGCATTAATGACAGCGTTGATTTCATATAGGTCATACCTGTGTTGACTCCTGCGATAGGAAATAATGATTGATTAGTACAGAGGCACTTGGATCTAAGTTGCATGGTGGGGGTAGCTGTAACCTGTACATAATGTTAGACATAGATCGAAATAGGCATGCAATATCAACAAAATTTGTTTAATGTAAATAAATACATCATTTTATCATCGATATATTCGTTTATACAAATGTAACCACTTGATCCACTTACAGTCAAGCACTCAGCACCTATAAAACTAGGGTTTATCATTTCACAGAAAAGTGATTTTACAAGATCTCGAAGTATTGATTGTTAGCCCTCTCTACTGTCATATTGTCGCAAACATGTTTATTATTTATTTGAAAGGTACTAAATAATATTTCATTTTTGTTATTTTTAACTTCCCGCTAAGAAAATTGAAAATTTTCTAAAATCGGGAAGTTATTGGTTTCACCCCGTTTTTCGAAAATCGAGTATTCATCAGATCTCGACGTTTTGAGGTCCTAGGAATCTTCCCTGACCACTCCCGAGAGGTTGTCACCCTGTCTGTATGAATGTGTGTGTGTGTGTGTGTGTAAGTATGTGACCCGCTTATAACTTTTGAACGGCTTAACCGATTGGATCCTACCAAACGGCGTTCTAAAGAGTTCCATAAAACTTAGATTTCCTGAAAATTTCAACTAATTCGGACCGGTAGGTTCTGAGAAATTTCGAAAAAACTAAGAAATAAAAAATTTTCAAATCAGGTTTTTTTTGGAATAACTTTTAAACGGCTTTACCGATCAATTCCAAAATCTAATCAGCTTTTAACCTTGAAAAGTGACGTCGATCGCTACCAGTCCGGTCAAAATCGGTTAATTCGTTCGTGATATAACGTGAACGAAAGAAAATAAAAAAAAGTGTTTTTCTTAATTTCTCCGAAATTTTTCATCAGAAAAATTTTTGTTGTCAATTATTTCAATGGACTTAAAAAACTGCATCGATTGCCGCAAATTTCATAAACATCGGTTGATTCATTCGCGAGATATCGTGAACGAAAGAAAATAAAAAAAAGTGTTTTCCTCAATTTCTCCGAAACTTTTCATCGGAAAATTTGTTGTTGTTGATTCTTTCAATGGACTTAAAAAACTGCATCGATTGCCGCAAATCGCATAAAAATCGGTTGATTCATTCAAAAGTTATGGCAGTTCAAAATTTCCAAAAATAGTGTTTATCAAACTTTCATCATACTTTTGTAATTAAACTTAGCGGGAAGTTACAGGGATGGCCTTTAGGGTCAATCGTTTTCCAAATTTTTATTCTCTTAAATAACGTTTATTTATAAAAACAATAACTTAAATAACACGTGTGTTTGAATTAATGGTTGAACAATAACCATTTACTTTTTATATTTTTGCAAATAACGACAAAATATTGTTTTATTTACATCTATGTGAGCATTTCTAGTAGAATCCAGTAGTAGGCGTTAATAATGTTGTCGACAGAGACCATTTCGAAACCCCACAAAACTGCCTTTATGACCTTATGTACTTCTTATATAGTTTAATTTTCAGACAAATATACTTTCAAACGAGAATACCCTCATTTATATGAAGGGGAATTCTTATATAGTACTAGTGGGCTGAGCCCCTGTTTATAATTGTTGGCTGTACTAATTTTGTTCATAATTTTTACATTTTTTAATAGGAATTTTAAAGAAATGATGATTGATTGGGACAGAGGCACTTTTATCTAAGTTTTGGTGGAGAGGTAACTGTGACCTGTACATAATGTAAGACATATCGAAATAGACACGCAATACCTTAATATTTGTTCACAAAATCCATAATTAAGTTCCTCATTTTTTCAATTTTGTATTGGATTTTTTACCGACATGATGATTGATTAGGACAGAGGCACTTGGATCTAAGTTGGGTGGTGGGGGGTAGCTATGACCTGTACACAATGTAAGACTTAGATCGAAATAGGCATGCAAAATCCCCAACATTTGTTCACAAAATCAATATTTTTTCCATAATTTTTACAGTTAATTTTTTTTTCGACTGGAACTTTAATTATGTTTGGAACAAATAAGAAACTATATATTCTCTGAAAAGTCCTCTACATCTTAATGAAAGTTTCGTCAAAATCAGTTCAGCCATTCCGGAGATTACCCCGGCCAAACAGACAGACGGACAACACATTTATAAATGTGTGTTTAGGTTTTGGTAATGTGTGAATAACGATATGAGCTTACAAAAGCGGTTATATTTTGAAACCACATACAGAAAATTCATTTTTATTTATAAGTATAGATGCATGATAGTAAGACTACGGAAGATACGGTGAAGTGAATTATTCTTTAATTCTTTATTCTAAATCGTTTCTGTTAAGACAATGGATGTGATACATTTTTGAACTACTCAAATATTTGTATGATATTTTAAATTATAATTACTATTGAAGCTATTTGGAAACACTTCCAAAATTTTGTTTCACTATTTTTAAGGAAAAAACCTTATATTATTTTCTGCAACCCAGCGTTAAAGTTTCTTTTTTACTAAACATATTACAGCGTACAAGCCTCGTTTCTACATAACTTAATTACACTCCACCAGAGATTTGTATGAACGGCGTTTATTCGTTCAAGTATTTAATCCTGCATTCCGCTCGAACTTCTTCGGCCTAAAAAACTTGAAGAGCCCTCGTCATTCTTCGTAGACATTCCTTGAATTACACCGTCCACACAGTTAACCAAGCATACCGAGTTAAACACTTTAGATGTAAGGCATTCTATTTCGACAGCGAATCGCCCACAATTAATGTATTAATTAGTTGTAATCGGTAATCAGTAATCAGTTAATGTGAAATGCAATTGTAAAAGAAGATATCGTGTGTAATGATATTCCAAAGCAAAGTCTGGAGACACCCTCTAACTGTTTAGTGAGTGCGTAGAAAAAAGCCAAATTGATAAATTGTTTATACGGCTTACAAATGTACTTTTGTTGTATGGGTCAGATTTACTCACATCCAAAATTAGAAATTTTTTATCGTTTGACCCCTCATTCTGAAAGGCTTTATAAAATACAACAATCAATTCAAACTAGAAGTATCTATTTCAACCCTTCCATGTAGAACAACAATAAACAAAATTAAAATTTTTGGGAAATCCTGACTAGGAGGTCTTCATTCCACAGTATGACTTTTCAACAGATTTAATTGTTTTGGTTCTTTGTCTTATCAGGGGCTGAGTAGTTTCCATGCTAATATCAGTCTCTTGTCAGTATTTTTTTAAGGCGAAAACCATGAGCCAGGTTATCATTGCCTGGAAATCGGAGAGTATTTCCATAATGACCAGAATTGCCAGTATTGACCTGAGTAACATCTACTTTATCATGGACTTAAGAGAACGGGAACGTATAACGGTGTTAATGATGCGAGGTAATGATGGTCTAACAATGTAGTGACAAATTTATTCAGTTGTTGGTTTCCCGATCGAAAAATTATATCAAGATCCCCTGCAGAAAACACAAATAAACGTTTTTAAGGATCTAGCTCTGTTAAGAATCGTCCAAGATCAGCAACAACCTAGGAACATTGGAAGTTTTGCAGTCCGTTGTTGAATACACATATGTTCCCACTTCTTTCTGTGTCTAGACAATTAGAGATTTCTCGGACATCCTTGTGCAAGATTTTACATCAACATACAAACCAAAGGAAGTTCACTTTGCACGAAGATGACTTCGAATGCAGAGTGGAGTTTGTGATGAAATGATATTGTATTTAGTGACAAAGCAACTGTTAAGCTTAACGTGAAAGTTAGTAGACATAATCCGCGTCTGTGGGGTGATATCAACCCTTACTGGGTGCGAGAACAACACACTCAACATAATCGAAAAATCAAAGGTCATTTTCCTTTTGGTTTATTGGCCACCATTTTGGCCTTTTTGGTTTGAGATGGAGTCCTCTAGTTGGTTTTCTGTTATAAAGACTTTCAAAATAACGGTGCACAAGGTAGGAGTTTTGTTGAAACGTTAAGATCGGCCCCAACAATTTCCAATTTTGGATTTGGGAGCAAAGTTGCCTAATACAAATGTACATTTGATGCATTATAAACATTTTATGAATTTGTTAGAGGAGCGTCTTCAGACTTTTAAAACAGGTCGAGCAACCTTATATTTGATCGTGTGGTGAGGCGATGGTTTCACCATTAGCCAACCAACGGCCTTGACTGATGCAAATCATAATACATCTTGATTTTTAAATCCAGTGTGGTCTAACGTTGACAGAATTATTTTTTAGAAAATATTCTAAGTTTATTAAATTTTAATGAAGATTCTGTATGTGTTCATTATATTTGTTTCAGTGTAATTCAAATTTATTTTCATAAAAACTGTTTCTAGTTACGATATAAAGTAGTTTTATAAGTACAAACAAAATAATGATGAAAATATAACGACACTAAATCACATCAAATAAAAAATATAAATTAATAGGAAGGATAGCGTAATAATATTAATATATCAAAAATGATACACATCAGAAATACATCATTTAAAAACAACAGACTTTATCTAGGCCTATCTGGCTATGCTGACTGGGAATTTTAACTCGGTAAATGTGTACTATTATAGGTAAATAAATACTGAGCTTCACTTGTGAGAAGATATACTTGATTGAATAAACTTAGAACACAAAATCTCACAACTAATACGTTTATTAACTCAAACGCGTTTCAACGACAAAGTCGCCATCTTCAGTGATGCACGAGCTGCAATAGTCAAACTGTAACTGACGCGTTTGAGTTGATAAACGTATTAGTTGTGAGCTTTTGTGTTCTAAGTTTATTCTATCAAGTACAATTATAAGGATTATAAAACTGAAGACCTATTTTTTTAAATTTTGTATTTATACACCTTATTATATATTTAAAGAAAAATACAAGTATTATCTTGAAATTGCTTATTATTTCATATTGATAGATGACAAAATTTAAAAGTTATTAATATTACAATGAAGAAATTAATAATCGAATATGTTTGTAAGTTGTACGAATGTTTCCGAAGATGAAAGAATAGGTATCTCTTTTTTAAATTTGTATAAACTAATATAGGTTATGACTAAAGATTGTATTTATTGGCCTATACAGTTTATAACCTCAAAACAAATATTATAGCATACATTAGTTCTATAACTCATATTTAAAAAAAAAATCAACTTCGCAAGAAATTATAATGATTGAAGTTGTAAACATAACCCTAAAGTGTAAATCTACGCTAGGTTTTGTTTAAGTATTACATGGATGAAATTAGCTGTTATATTATATTATGTTTCTTAAGGACGTACACTCGCTATTATAGGAGTTGACAAACATTACATTATGCACTGACGGTAGGGAATAACCAAAAGACGTACAATAAAATATTTACCAAACAATTTTATAATACTTTCAAATAGATGCAAGACGATTTGGCACTGTAAAACAGATTTGGCGACAAAGAATATTTTGATGTACTATACACGGCACTCGACGTAGGCCTATTTCAACTGACCCAAACTAGTTTTGAAATTCCTTTTATAAAATAAAATTAATAAAATTATAATAAAATACTACATGGTACAATTAGCTGTTGTTCCTAAATAATTTTACCAAACTGGTTTACAGATTACTTGTATGAATTAATTGTGTTTATCTATTGAAATATTAACTAAAAGAAATTTCGCTTACATTAAATGAAATTTTCTCCCCTCTAAAATAATCGAACCGTCCTTTGCATTTTTGGTAGGAATACCTTATCTTTTCATTACATTACAGCCTCTAGTTTAATTATCGTATTCACTTAATTAATTTAAATACAAGAATTCCATTTGTGGTATACTTAACAGTCGACAGTTAATTCGCATATAATGGCCTGTATTTCTGAAATAATGTGACAACGAAATAAAACAAAACACTAAGCTTGTGTGTATCCTGGTCGCGTCTATTTTTTTCAGTCAAAGAAACTAAACTAGCCTCGGTGGTCGTATCTTCTACTGTACTCAACAGAATTGTACTTATGACACCATACATCCTATTTTGCTAAGGAGGACATCCAGAAGTTCTCTTGTTCACTATTGGTCGTAAATAAAATGAATCGTTTGTATTATATTGTATGAGGTTCTTTTGGTAATAATGTTTAATTGTAGTGTTTATTCGTACACATAGGTTGGTCAAATATTTTTGTCTAAATAACCAACTCCTATAAGATCGAGTGGACGTCCGTGAGTAACAATATAATATAACAGCTGATTTCACCCATCATCTGTAATACTTAAACAAAACCTAGCGTGGATTATACATTGGGGTTATGTTTACAACATCAATCGATAATATAAGTCTTGTGAAATTATTTTTTTTAAAGTATGAGTTAAAGAGTTAATGCAGGCTATAATACGTTATAAGATTTGCTTTGACGTTATAAAATGAATATAAATACAACTGTTTATCATCAATATATTAATTTATACACATTTAAAGAAGAAATACCTATTCCTTTAACTTCGGGAACATTCGTACATCTTCGTATAAACATATTCGGTTATTAATTTCTTCACTATAATATTAATAATTTCTAAAACATTTGATCTATCAACATGAAATAAAAATAAATTAAAAGGTAATATTTTTGTCTTTATTCAGAAATACAATAATGTATATAAATTTAAAATTTTAACAAATAGGCCTACAGTTTTATAACCGTCATAATTATGCACATTTACGGAGGTAAAAATCAAAGTCAGCATAGTTAGGTAGGCCGAGATAAAGTCTGTTGTTTTTAAATAGTTTATTTTATTAAATTAAATGATGTATTTCTGATGTGTGTCTAACTAATCCGCCTGTGATTTTCACGGGAGCTTACCAGTCATCTCGTATAAAAGCGAGCGTACGCCCGCCCGTACGTACGTACGTGAGTAACATATTATAAACAGCTGATTTCACCCATCATCTGTAATACTTTAAGCAAACCCCAGGAAGATTATACTTTGGGGATACGTTTGCTAGTTCAATCATTGTAATTTCTGTGAAGTTGATTTTGTTAAATATAAGTTATATAACTAATGTACGCCATAATACGTTATAGTATTTGCTTTGAGGTTATAAACGGTTATAATACATACATACTTGTATCATCAATATATTCGTTTATAAAAATTAAAAGAAGAGATACATATTCGTTTAACTTCAGGAACATTCGTACATCTTCGTGTAACATGTAAACATATTCGATTATTAATAATTTCTTTACCATAGTATTAATAACTTCTATATCATTTGATCTATCAATATGATAATATTAATAACTTATAAATAATTTGATCTATCAATATGAAATAAAAACAAATTAAAAGACAATATTTCTATCTTTCTTTAAATAAATAATAACATATCTATATATATAAAAGCCAAAACCCACTGACTCACTGACTCACTCATCACGATTTCTCAAAAACTACCGAACGGATTGGAATGAAATTTGGTATGTAGCATCCTCTAGGGCCATAGGTGCTCACTAAGAAAGGGTTTGAAAAAATTGGAAATTTTAGGGTGGGTTTTGGGGGGATCAAAGTTATTAAAAAATGACTTCTTCAAAACTACCGAACGGATTGGAATGAAATTTGGTATGTAGCTTCCTCTAGGGCCATAAATGCTCACTAAGAAAGGGTTTGAAAAAATTCGAAATTTTAGGGGGGTTTTGGGGGTATCAAAGTTATTAAAAAATGACTTCTTCAAAACTACCTAACGGATTGGAATGAAATTTGATATGTAGCTTCCTCTAGGGCCATAAGTGCTCACTAAGAAAGGGTTTGAAAAAATTC
>JAGFPH010001902.1:52941-109086 GCA_018207615.1 Philaenus spumarius
CTTTGATGTTATAATTAATTTTACACCTTTATTATAATAACATTAAACGTTTGGAAACAGTAAATATTTGTATAAAAAACAATTTAATAATAAACTGCAATTGAAAGATTAAAATTATGTGTGTGTGTTGGCGTTAAGGCTGGTAAAAGAATTGAATAAATGGCGCGATGGAATTCGAGGGTCCCACGACCGGACACATTTATTTTTTTTAAATAGATTTAGGTCAAGGTTGAAAAAAAGTGGACAATGGTCTACAATTATTAGTACTGCTTAACCGTGTAACTTGATAGACATACGAAAGCATTTGCCTAAGTATTACGATCAACTGCGTCAAACCGTTGTATCGGTGGTCTTACAGTTTCCTAAAATTTACGTTCAGAGCGCGATGGATTCAGCGCAATACTATTACGTAAATAGTACGTAATAATTCTACTCACCATCCTGTTTCGTTTAATGCAATAAAACCCAGAAAGTCCACAGTCGGTTTTTATGCCTTAAAATGTTGCCGGGGGGTACCTATTGACTTTTTCTAAATTGCGAAAAATACCTATTTTGTCTGCGTTTTGAAAAAAATATTCGGAAAACGCGAGAACCATACGATTATAGCGTTTGCACTGCAGCTGTCGAACCAGCTAGTTTTCCGAAATATTTGTCGTAAAAATTATTATGTTGCTTATAATCTATATATGTCCATTTAGCTTTTGTTGGTTTTATCTTTTGGATAACTGAAATTAATTGTTAAAGTAATCTGTCAATTTAGTGTCCAAGTTAGTTTGCAAGTTTTTTTTTTGTTCTTTATACTTTTCAGAAGTTGATTTTGAGTACAATAGTAGTTTTAAACGAGTATTTTTTATTGAAATTAAAATTTAATGTGTTAGAAATAATATAATAGATACAGAAAATGTGGCAAACGTTCGTTAATCGAAGTGATTATACTTTTAAAACTTCGGGGATTTGACAGTTCGCAACCCGTGGTCTCGACCTAACTGACGAAATCGTTTATCTAAAAACAAAATTGCAACTTTTCACATTTTAAGTTCGATCTTTCAATACGAAGTAAACGCAAACATTAGAGAAAAGGACTTGATTGATACTAAAGCATGCTGAAGCACTTTAATAATGCTTCTATTGTCAAGACTTTTTTATTATGCAACGTGAAAGTTGGACAACAGATTATGACATTGTAAAGTTTCTGAGCTCGTAAATTCAACAAGATAAACTTTGTAGTAGGAACAGGTTTAGCCGTTATGATTAATTTAAAGTTTATAAATCAATGTGTTATTATCTGTTCAACAAATAGGCCTAACTTAACAATAACCCTTGGCTACTAAAGATAACAAAATTACGTTACTACTATAGATGGGTCTGACAGACCGCAATTTTAAATTGTAAGAAAATTTATTTATGTTTCTTTGGATTTTCCACTACATGTTGTCATGAAAATAATTGTTGTAAAGTTTCGTTTATAATACATGTTTTCGTGCGAACAAAATATTTAAAATGATTAAACAGCTTCGTTTGTAACCAGGAGGTTATTTTGTGGCTTCAAAATCATTAAACATAATTTTCTTCTAAATTTTAAGACTCATCATATTTATTTCTACAAGTCTACGGAAAATTCCGTATGAATGTAAAACTGTTTATTTACTTATTAAAACATTATTACAGGATTTAAAAACATTTACTGCTTGCCATAAATAAAAAAAAGATGTTAGTAAAAAGTGAAAATCATTTTGAAACTTAAAACATAGACCTAGAAAAAAATACTTAAAACTATTGTTAACAACAGCTATTATGTTAAATATTTCAATAACTTAGGGGCTCCGGAGCGCCCTATCTCGGCAATGTTAAAAATAGAATATTTAAGGAACATTTTCACAAAAACTACTGGATCAAAATTAGTAAAATTTTATCAGTGTATTAGTACTACTTAAATACAAAATTTAACGTGAGGGTTTTACAATACAAGCATTTGAATACATTTTGTCATTATTTTTATAAAATAATAGAATTTTGACCAGTTTTTGCCGTATTTCTCAGTCATAACTTAGAAATGAGCACTTATATTACAAAATGCTCTCGTTAAAACCTGTAGTATATTCCATTAAACAACCCCTGAAAATTTCAGATCAATATGTTAGATAGATGTTTATAAAATTTTTCTTTGTGAATAAAATATATGATTTCCGGAAAACACGTTTAAAGTTTTACTTACATATTTAATACATACTAGCCCCATATGCAGGGTTGTCATCATCTGATTATCATCAAAGACTGTATAATCGGGTTTGGCACTACAGAAAAAGCTAAATATCCCTACCAAAATGAAAATCCCTACCATAGGTGGCAATTTGAATTATTTTCAAATTGGATAATTCATATCAAATTATTAAGAATATGATACAAAATTTGTCTTATCCTCATGTGACATATGAACCAAAAAACGCATTTTTACCCACTTAGAGTTGAGATATAATAATAAATTTAGTCTTGTTTTAAAGCTAAATAAAAGGGCAATAATAAGCAATAAAAAACAAATAAATGAAAAAAATAAAATGTTAGGTGCTCCGGAGCCCCTTAATGAACGGTACTATTTAACTGCCACATACTTTCTCCCAGTTGAAACTTTCCCTATACCTTCCCAAGAGTAGCATAGGAGGTGGTTATTTAGAATTGCAAAAGTAGGAAAATGTTACCATGGAAAATATTAGATGCATGTACTGTAACACACATCCATATTATATTATTATTTAAACTATTCAATCGATTTCCAACAAATTTGCACCAAACATGTCAATTAGGCCTGTATAGATGCACGAAAAAAGGTTTTGAAAAACAACAACCCTTTTGGGACAAAAACCCTAAAAAATCAGTTATTATTATTATTAGTACTTAAACGAGAATTTTTAGTAAAGATACTGTTTTTTGCATATGGTAGGGTACATTAAGGGCTACAAATAAGCCAAATTTTATCAAAATCGTTAGATCCGTTTTTGAGAAATTTAGATTTTTCTCATTTTTTTGCCATTTTTAGGGGGTAAAACTCTTTAAAAATCCAAAATTTGAAAAAATGAAAAAAACCCATGGCGATATTCCAGAACTACACCTACATACCAAATTTCATCAAAATCGGACAGTTGATATGGTCTCCAGCTCTGTACACATCCTTACAGACACACGGACATACATAAAAAAAAACACTTTTTTTAGTTCAGGGAGCACCAAAACAAATAATTCTTCTAAAAATATTTTTGGGTTCAGGGAGCACCAACACAGATGATTCCACTAAACATTTTTTGGGGCTTCAGGAAGCACCAAAACAGATAATTCCACTAAAAATTCAAATTCGAAAATTTTGACGAAAACAATACTTTTTCCATATACTACGTATAGGGTGGAGAAAGTAAAAAATGAGATAGTAAATAATAAAACCAGTTAATATAATTATGTTTCATTATAATGACACTGAAAAACATTAAAAACAGGGAAAACATAAAACAAAACAAGAAGTATGTCAAACTAGTTCTACGTTGATGAGTAACGTCAAAGTTTCAACACAATCGGCGAAGCCGTTCTAGAGATAACTAATTACAGAAATAAAAATGGTGGATAGCTGGTAAAATAAACAATTACATATTTACACTTACACATGTATATTTTGACCCATATGCCCTCTCCCCCCCCCTCTCATTGCAGACCCAGCCAGTTTACTAAATAAGCAAACTATTTGTTACAACTACTTTGATACTACTTCACATACCTTGAGTCTTAACAATGAAGTTCTTCATGTATTGATGTTGCACCACCTCCAAGGTTATCTTCCACAATGAATGATGATAAGTATAACAGTTGGGTTAATTTTAAAACACTAACACAGAAATAAAACCAGTTTAATAGCATGTTGTTCAATGTAAACAGCGATTTCCTTCCTAGTGTGTTTTACGGAATAAAATAAAGCTTTTCCATTAGTAGACTTTAAAACAATTAATCTTCTTGGCCTAAGAGTTTAAAACGAGAGAAAAGGGGAAACTTCTCGACGTTATATACTTAGTGCTAAAAGCATTCACTTTAATGATTCCCACTTCGTGTAATGTTTGTGGTTTGTATATTAAAGTAAAATCCAATTCATTAAACTGCGCTCTCAAACAAAGTGCAGCGCGTATTGTAAATATATGAGACGTTATTTGTTAACCTTAACCCTAGATTCGACGAGCAAAATAGTTACGTAAGTGGACAGGCCGGGCCTGTTAGTCCCAAGATAAACAAAATCTATACAAAATTTCAAATTTTTTTTATTGCCAAACATGTTTTTGTTTGAAACCTAGGAATGTTTTCAGTAGTATAACACTATTTTAACAAACTGTTAAAACTTAAGGGGATCCGCCACCTCTAAACGATGAATTTTTCATTTTTTTACATTTTAAAAAAATGTTATTTTCTTGATCTACATATGTTTCTGAGTATGTGTGTAAAATTTGAAGAAAATCAGACCATTATTTCATTAAATAATAATAATAAATTAAAGTTGTTACAATTCGCGATAGAAAACGAAAATTTTATTTTGATAAAAAAACAACATTTGCCCATAGTAAATATTATTTTTACTTTCAAATTATGTGCTAAACAGAATAAAGAGTATCCCTTTGACATAAATAACATATACCAGAAAATATAATAGCTAAAGAAGGAACAACATATGGTGCAGGGGAGTTTTGATGTTGAGTACCGGTACCTACCAAAACGTAATAGCCTACTTTGAAGCCTGTTTTCCGCCAGTTCTGATTTTCTGTATTTCTCATTACATATGTTTGAATAAAATCTAAAGTATTATACATAGGCCTTTGCAATTTTTACCACTTGTTCTTTGTCTTATAACTGTGATATTTGAACATTAGAAATAATGTAGCTAATAAGATAACATAATTATATATTTTCTTTCAATTTGTAAAATATATATATTTTTTTTTTTAGATAATGTTTCATAACTTTTTTATCTGCAATGGTATTAAAATTTTTATGTTCAGAAAGTTGCTAGGTATTGTTAGGACCAAAATAAAACAATAATAATTAGAATTCATTAAAAAATAAAAAAGTTATTCAAAGTTTAAAAGTGCACCTAAAAACGCTGAAAAAAAAACATAAATTATTAGTTTAAAAATACCTAAATAGTAAAAAAAAAAATAAAACCACAAAAGCTGTTTAAATAAAGGTCCTAAATAGAAAACCTGCATATAAAAAGTCTAACCTAAAAAAAACAAAAAAAAAGTGTTAGTGGTGGCGGATCCCCCTAATTAAAAGTAAATTAATTGCTCTTGAAGTGTTTAATAAAAAATTACATCGATTCCTTTAAAAGTACATGAATATGCGATGAATTTTTAAATGTTGAATGGGTTTGTTTTTCCAGATTATAATAGAAAGCCCCCTTGAAAAATCACAGGCGGATTAATAAGATACACATCAGAAATACATCGTTTATACAAAAAAAGTATTTACTGGTAAAACAACAGACTTTATCTAGGCCTACCTAACTATTCTGACGAGGAATTTTAACTCGGTAAATGTGTACAATTATAACCTTATAAAACTGTAGGCCATTGTTAAAACTTTGTATTTATATACATTACTAGCTGCCCGAACCGGCTTTGCACGGATAGACAAATCAAAGTTAAATGTATATTAACAAAACAAAAATGTAGCAATAAATATATTACACTATGTATTTCTTATGGGGATTTTTAGAAACTTTGACCCCCAAAACCCACAACCCTAAAATTATATTTTGTTTAAAAACCTTTCTTAGTTAGTATATATGGCCCTAGAGGAAGCTACATACCAAATTTTGTTCCAATCCGTTCAGTAGTTTTTGTGAAATCTTGATTTAGTAACTTTGACCCCACTAAACCCCCCTAAAATTCAGAATTTTTTAAAAACCGTTCTTAGTTATCACCTACAGCCCTAGACGAAGCTACATACCAAATTTCGTTCGAATCCGTTCAGTAGTTTTTGTAAAATCTTGATTTACTTTTTTTGTCCCCCCCCCCCCACCATCCCCCCCCCTAAGATTTCTATTTTTTTTTAACTCTTTCTTAGTGGGCACCTATGGCCCTAGAGGAAGCTACATACCAAATTTCGTTCCAATCCGTTCATTAGTTTTTGTGAAATCTTGATTTAGTAACTTTGACCCTCCCCCAAACCCCCCTAAGATTTCGAATTTTTTTTTAACTCTTTCTTAGTGAGCACCTATGGCCCTAGAGGAAGCTACATATCAAATTTTGTTCCAATCCGTTCAGTAGTTTTTGTGAAATCTTGATTTAGTAACTTTGATCCCCCCGAAAGATTTCGAATTTTTTTAAACTCTTTCTTAGTGAGCACCTATGGCCCTAGAGGAAGCTACATACCAAATTTCGTTTCAATCCGTTTAGTGGTTTTTGAGATTTCATGATGAGTGTGTGAGTGAGTGAATGAGTGAGTGGTATTTGGCTTTTATATATATATATATATATATATATAGATTATATATCTAAATAAAGATACAAATATTATCTTTTAATTGATTTTAGTTTCATAATGATACATCAAATGATTAAAAGTACCAATACAATACTATAATAAAGAAATGAATAATGAAATAATATGTTTATATGTTATACGAAGATGTACGAATGTTAAATATGTTAAGGAAGGAAGGAAGGAAGGGAGGAATCTCTTCTTTAAATTATTATAAACGAATATTTTGATAATAAAAGTTTGTATTTATATACAGTTCATAATCTCAAAGCAAAATATTATAACGTATTATAGCATACATTAGATCTATAACTCATATTTTAAAAAATCAACGTCGTAAGAAATTATAACGATTGAAGTTGTAAACGTAACCCCAAAGTATAATCTATACTGGGTTTGTTTAATAGTCCAAGAGAACGCGACGATCAGGCGTTCCTTATGTCATAAAACCTGAAAGTTTATGTGTGTATGAACCTAATACAGGTAAACACCATCCATGACTATGAAGTTTAGATCACGGTGGCTTTGACACGTATCAGGTAGCAAAGGTGTATAAAATTGCACTTCAAATTTGTTAAAGTATAAAAGCTCAGTTTTCACATATTTTATTTGGAATAATATTAGAAATCACGTCGTCTATTGTCAGGCACTTAGTACAGTTGCAACCCCCTGTCAGACACCCTTAAATTATAATTATACTTACGTTATAGTATAAAAGCTGAATTTTATATATGTTATATGAGGAACTATCAAACGATGTTTTCTCAGTAATCAGGCAGTTTCGATTGTTCTTACACCTTGTCAGACATATTAACCTTTAATATGCGAACTCAGTCCGACATCGCTAATTTGCCGTCTCATTCCGACACAAGTTTTTATATGATTTCTATGTTCTAAACAAGTTTAGAATCTGTGGTTTTTGGTCTAATAAATATATTTGACATAATTATTTAAAGAGACATATTTACTGTAAAAGGTATTTTCCAAGCCATAATCATTTTTATTACTACTTTTAAGTTAAAAAAAACATAATTTTTTACTTGTGTGACCTAATATATTCAAAATAGGCCTACTCAGTAAAAAAATGTTGTTAAACTTCAAGACTATTTTTTAAAATTATTTATAATAATTAAATTGTTATATAATAAAAAGCCTTTTAAGCAAAACATATTTGGTTCACACGAAATGTTAGCTCGAAGCATTCTCTATAAAGACATATCAAAATATGTATAAAAACAGACATCACACAGACACAGAAATCACGTGTAAAAAGTAAGGCTGCTTATTGGTTGTAAAACTGAACAATTGCAAGGGTCTACAAAAAGCAGCACAACTTTAGAACTTTTTGTCCAATTTTTGATTGGATGGCAGTTTTAGATAGTTGAAAATGTAATGCATCCATCTGTATACAGGTATAACTCAGAAAAAATACAGAGCGGGCTGTAGGGAGAGCCATACAAACTGGAAATTAAAGGTCGTTTCGGCGTATTTCATTCGCGTGACATTGGCTTTTAGAAAACTGAAAAACTGCAACGACGATTACATATGTAAATATACGTTTTAGAAAAAAACTTGTACATAGAAAAATTAAGTGAATCATTACCTTTCCAACGCTTTTTAATTTATTGCGATTGGATGATTTTTAGTGGGTGAAATATTCAATACAAGTCGAGTTGTCACAGACTGCTCAATTCACTACTGCGGAGAGCTGAGACTACTCAATTGAGCAGTCTGACAGTTCCAGGGTTTTAAACATTCATAACTGTTAACTGATTAAACCGATGAAAACTAGATCACTAAATCTCACAACTAATACTTGTATTACTAAAATGGGGTTCAACAATTGCATTATCTTCGGGAAAACACGAACTAAAACAACAATACACCATATCAATTGCAGTTCACTGAAGATGACGGCATTTTAATCAAAACGCTTTGAAGTAATAAACGAATTAGTTTAGTTGTAAGATTCTGAGTTTTATTTTTATTCTATAAATTGTATCCTCTAATAGCCAAGCTCGAAGTATTTATTCTTGAAATGATGTTAAAGATATGGCGGACGAAAATTGAGAAAATATTCTCAGATGTCCTATTTACGAATAGCTGTTGAATTGTAGCATGCCTCCTAAATAATTACACATTACTAGGCTTTTGTAGAATAGTCCTACAATTGAGTATAATATATAGTTATGGGACTTCGTATACTCCCAGGTCTCCAATTTCGTTGACTATACTATTCCTGACTTTCCTCTTTGTTGCCTAGATACAGTACACAATGCAGCTACACTTTGTAATCCTATTAGGCTCGGTACGTTAGGCTTGGTCCTATTAGGCTTGGTCCTATTAGGCTCATTAGCCACAAGCCAAGATACGTCGTACATTATTGTTGGCCTATTTGTTAAAAAATACTATTTATGTGAATTTATATATATATATGTAGAATTAAAGATAAAAATATTCTCTTTTAATTGCTTTTCATATCATATTGATAAATCAAACGGCTTTAAAGATAATACTATTATAAAATAGGTATATGTTCTTAGTAGGTATATTATAGATTTTATACATTTTTTATTATTATTATTATTTAAATTATTTTTTAAATTGTTCTAATATTAAATAAATTTTGTAAAAATGTTTTATTTATATAAATTTGTATATTCGAATTAAGGATAAAAAATATTGTCTTAATAGATTTTTATTTTATATTGATATTAATGGCTTAGAAGTTATTAACTTTATAATAAAGAAATTAATAATAGAATATGTTCATAGGAAGCTGTGTGCAAGTTTCCGAAGTTAAAAAATGGGTAATTCTTCTTATTTAATTCAATTTTATTTTACACTCTCAAAGACAGTCATATAATATATCATAGCCTCATTCTTTCTACAACCCATAAGCAAATAACCAACTTCCAGACATTATAAGAAATTTGTTTCGATTGAAGTTGTAAACATAACACCAACGTATACAATCTAGGCTAGGTTTTTATTAGGTATCTTTGTCCATATTTTTGTCAGACATAATGTTGAAAGACTTTAAAAACTAATTTCACGTAGATGGGTCGCGACTGCAAATGAGCACTGCCCACTTTGCTATTGCAAGTTCAGTACTGGGATAGAGGGAAGTGATGCGCGTCTCACGGGAACCTCCTTGTACATCTTGGAAGTGACGCTGGCGTCAGATGGGTATCTACAGTAGGAAATATACGTTGGTTGTATGCGCAGAAGCAGGGACGGCCAATGCGCATGCGCAACAGCGTGGAGGTCAGTGTAGCGAATCAGTCGGTGACAGAGGTTAGTAGCGTTATCCGGTGCACTGCCTTTTCTAAAGACATTGTAGTGTTTTATTATTTCTGGACTACAATCAACTTAATGAGATTGTTATAAATATTGTATACATTGTTATAAATATTGTATACATTATTTATAAACATTGTACACAACTTTTAAAAACATAACCGTAAAAAAACAGACTGGGTAGTAGTGTACTCAGCAGTCAAATCCCCCACTCCACCACACATAACATAACTCTTCCCTTCCACACTCACATCCCTATCTGCGCGTCTCGCTTCTTCACATATTATATTATATCCATCTGTACGTCACGTGCGCATAGCCCCATCAGTTCCTATGTAGGCCTACTTCTTCCCATCCGATTGAAAATGACGTCCCGCGTTCTTTCGCAGCGATAGTGTGCACCTTAACTACAAAACTGACAACACAAGGATTTGAACAACTCTATTTTAAATTGCAAATATAACTTTATTTTCCTTTTCACCTTCTTTCTTTTACATTTAATAAATTCGATTTCATATTCAATAACGGATCCAATATTTAGAAAAATTTACATATAACACTAATTAAACATTTATTTACAAGTGTATACACGGATACAATAACTTTATTTTACATTGCTTAAGTACTAGTAACAGAGATTTTGAAACATAAATTACATTAAACAATGATCCCGTATACGAACTTTGTTCACAGGGTAGAGGAAATTCCGGCTCAGTAGAATTTCCCCTGTCTTGGTCAACTCGTTTCCCTCAGCAACACTCAGTAACATCAATTATATTCACAGATGTATGTAGTATATAAATGCATTGTTAAATTGTACAGTGAAGTTAAATCTTTTATTGTATACAGAGAAATTCCCATTTACGCATATGCATTTACGATATTAACCATACTACACGAAAGAGCATTGACACAATTAGGAAACCAATACATAAACCCAATTTGGCAAGGCGCAGAGTTAAACATTAATGTCAGTTCAATATGTACATATCATCCTTTATCTAAAATTATTTACAATTGTGTTATTTATATATATATTAATTGAATTGTTGATTAACCGTTTTTTTTTTCAATTAAATACAACACATTGACGATGGACAAATGGAAGTGTAAATAGAGTAAGTTTATTTAACAGTTTTTTTTATGAATACGGTTTTAAGACAAATGATATTGCATAATATTTTTCTTAAAGTCAATATTATTATATTAAACTAGCTGGCCCGATCCGGCTTTGCACGGATAGACAAATCAAAGTTAAATGTATATTAACAAAAAATATATTATACCAATAAATATATTACACTATGTATTTCTTATTGTTTTTTTAGTAACTTTTAACCCCCCCCCAAACCCCCCTACAATTAATTTCGAATTTTTTGAAAACCTTTTCTTAGTGAGCACCTACGACCCTAGAGGAAGTTGCATACAAAATTTCGTTCCAATATGTTCAGTAGTTTTTGAGAAATCGTGATTTAGTAATTTTAAACAACCCCAACCCCCCTGAAATTTCGAATTTTTTTAAAACCTTTCTTAGTGAGCACCTATGACCCTAGAGGAAGTTGCATACAAAATTTCGTTCCAATCCGTTCAGTAGTTTTTGAAAAATCTTGAATTAGTAATTTTGAACCCCCCAAACCCCCCCTGAAATTTCGGATTTTTTTTTAAAACCTTTTTTAGTGAGCACCTATGGCCCTAGAGGCAGTTAAATACAAAATTTCGTTCCTATCCGTTCAGTAGTTTTTGAGAAATCGTAATTTAGTAATTTTGAACCCCCCAAACTCGATGTTTTTTAAAACCTTTTTTTTAGTGAGCACCTACGGCCCTAGAGGAAGCTACATACCAAATTTCGTTCCAATCCATTCAGTAGTTTTTGAGAAATCGTGATCAGCGAGTCTGTGGATTTGGCTTTTATATACAGTGAGTCACTACTGACTACATTAATTTCAACAGTTGTTTCTACTTATCAAAAGGAACAAAAATAAATTTATATAAGCCTTTATCTGACCTTAACCGTTTAGCTGTCATGGCGTATTTTGTGATTTTTTCAAATTACACGACTTGGTACTATTAGTTTGACGATAAAAACCACACTAATGCAGTTATGGCATGGAAAGTAATACAATTTGAAAGAGCATTAAATTTCCTATAATTTAAACATAGTACCAAAATAATAACTCCTTACAGAACGTTTTTTAAATTACTTTAAAATTAAAAATTATTGTTATAGACTATTTCCTTTAAACTTTAAGGCTCAATGAAATCAGTAAAAATTTTCGTATTCTTACGTTCAATTACATAAAAAACTTCCTTATTTATTTATCTTTAAAATGATGTATAAATATTAAGGGGTCAGACGATTTAGTCAACAGATTCAGCTGCTAAAGAAATTACAGATACAGTAGTTAGTTTGGTGTTTAGAACCAATACGATAAAACCTAATGCTGTACTTAAACAACATTTTTATGAAATTTCAAAAAAAAAAAATCTGTGTATGTCCCCTTAATATTTATACATCATTTTAAAGATAAATAAATAAGGAAGTTTTTATGTAATTGAACATAAGAATACGAAAAATTTAACTGATTTAATTGAGCCTTAAAGTTTAAAGGAAAAAGTCGGAAACAATAATTTTAAATTTTAAAGTTATTTAAAAAACGTTGTATAAGGAGTTATTATTTGGGTAATTTATAGGAAATGTAATACTCTTTCAAATGGTATTACTTTCCATGACATAACTGTATTAGTGTGGTTTGTATCGTCAAACTAATAGTACCAAGTCGTGTAATTTGAAAAGATCACAAAACACGCCATGACAGCTAAACGGTTAAAATCAGATAAGAGCTTATACACTTTTTTTTTTTTCCTTTTGATAAGTAGAATCAACTGTTGAAATTAATGTAGTCAGTAGTGTCTCACCCAGTATATAGAAGATAAGTGGTTTATGTGTAATGAGTGTCTTATGAGGAAGTGTATTATTATATTCACGTAGCAGTTAATTGATAAACCTAAAAAGGAAACAATACCCAATAAAAGAGATTATTTAAACTGATTTTAATAAAATAACATTTAAAAATAGATCAGCAATGCCAATTTTCGAAGCTTTTAACTTGCTTTAACTTGGAATTTTAAAGTGAGGTAGGTTTTTCTGTATAAATGAAATCTGAAAAGATATTAATTATTTATCAAGATGTATATGTAAACTAATATTAGGTTCAAACCCAATTACGCAATCACAAATTACTTAAATTGTATACAAATATGCAACATTTAAAATTAACTCTTTAAATTATATCTACGCACGAATTATTACCGACCTTTGATTTACTATTGCATGGAAAAATAAATCGTTTCACATTGAAACCGTATTAAGAAATAAGGTAAGTTTTTCTTTTCGTGTGTAACACATTTTTAATTCCTTAGTAGAACCAAACTAGAGATGATGACATTCATGGCATTGATATTTTAATAAATTATGTTTAACCGTTTACAAAAGGTAATTGTGATACAGATATAAATGCAAAACTATCAAAATAAAGTTTATATATGAAATGTAACTACTGGTTGTCATATCTGCAAATGCATATGCTACGTAACTGACACAGTATGTATTCCGAGTGTCACAATATAAACATTTTCATCTGTTCGATCTTTACAAAGGCCACATGCAATCAGAAGTAAACAAGAGGGAGGCCGCTATCTATCGGAACTAGAGAGAGGTGCAGGGGACCCTCTTGTTTATCCTGCGCTAGACTTGGGTGACCTGAGTAGTCGTATGGTTATTGTGACCGTTAGCGTCTACCTGGGGGACGGCCATCCACCTGGGTCTGAAGAGAACGCTGAAAGTGGTGCGAAACTGTCGACTCATGGCGCAGTACAGGATGAAATTGATCGCGGAATTTATCAACGCCAGTACGTCCATGACTTCGCCCAGATTCAAATAGCAGTGTTTGAAGAAAGGACTCCCGAGGACGACGCTGAGCAGTCCGAGTATGCCTTGCGGGAACTCGGTGATGAGGAAAAGAAGAAGAACCGCCAACAGCATCCTTGTAGTCCTGTCCGTCTGACGTTCCTTTTCCATCAATCTCGTTGATTTTCTACTTCCGCTCGTTAACTTCTCCCGCCTTCGTTTAGTGTCCAGCAACGCGCAGATTAGCTTCAGGCTCAGTATCGTAAGAGCGATGCAAGGTATGATTTTAATGACGACACTGTAGACCCAGAAGTTTATGTCGGCTAGGAGATGATCGTGAGCTTGGCCTAACTCGCTCAGGTTGACGAAGTAGAGTGTCTCGTTGTAACCCGTCGTGGAATTAAATACCGCAGGATTACCGTCTTCTTCTAGGATTTCTACGTTAGGCTGGATGTTGAAGGACAGGTAGAAAGGTATACAAAGTATAGGGCATATGATGTAACCGCTAGCGATGGCGACCACGGTCCTCTGCATACCGCACCACTCTCTGTTCCTCTGCGGGTACGCGACGGCTATATACCTCCAGATAGCCAGAGTGACAGTCAGCCATATCGATATCGTATGACACGCTTGTGAGAAATGCGAGTGAATCAACACGAAACAAGCCCAACCGTAGGAATATCGTTCCCGTTTCGGACCGTGTTGGAGGTACATGTGACAAGCGAAGGGTATGTAATCTATCATCACCAGAAGATCGGCTACAGCGAGACCGGTGAGTATCGCGTTCGTGGGCGAAGCCATTTCGCGCCTCGTGAGGACGGCGATGTTGAGGACATTGGCGATGGAACCGAAGATGCAGACAAGGAGGCTGACGTAACCGTGGGCTTGGAAGTAGACCGCGTGGAAGGATACGAGTCCCTCGCCGCAGTAGGTGGACTGGACTTCTGTTGCGTTGGCTGTCATGGTAAGGTCTTCATAGCGACTGAACTGGCTGGGTCATTACTCCTTCCGCAACACTGCGAACAATTAATTACCGAATTATTTACGGCCATAAGTAATATTTAAATACAGTATTTATGAGTACGTTACATATTACCTTAAGGGACAGTATTTTGTGATAAATTTCTTTGTATTTTATCAACAAAAAACATATTAATTCAATATTTTTCTTGTTTTAGGCGTACAACTTACTTTGCAGTTGGTAGGTGTCACCGAACTACATTTTCTCAATGATTTCTCAACCTGATATTAAACGAATATTAGGCACTTACGGTCGGGATTATACAAATTGTTAAAGAGTTATGTGTAAATTTTAAAATTTGTTGGTGTTATGCATATAATGTTTGTTTAGTAAACGGCGTAAATTAAAATAAAATATAACATTTGTTAAACCTATGAAAACTTAACATCCTTTATTTTTCTTACACTTTATATATGACTTTTTAAACAAATCAATCTCTTAGAGATGATAATAAACAGTACCAGATGACTGCCACATACGTTCTCCCAGTTGAAACTTTATACCTTCCCAAGAGTAGCATAGGAGCATAGGAGATGGTTATTTAGAATTGCAAAAGTAGGAATTGCATGTAACACACATCCATATTATGCTATTATACTACATACCAAATTTTATTCCAATCCGTTCAGTAGTTTTAGAGAAATCGTGATTTAGTAACTTTGAACCCCCTAAAATTTCGATTTTTTTTTTTTAAACCTTTTTAGTGAGCCTCTATGGCCCTAGAGGAAGGTACATACCAAATTTTATTCCAATCCGTTTAGTAGTTTTTGAGAATTTTGCAAAACAACTCCCTTTTTGGCCAAAAACCCCCAAAAATCAGTTATTATTATTATTATTACCTAAACGAGAATTTTTAGAAAGATGCGGTTTTTGCATATGGTAGAGTACATTAAGGGCTATAAGTAAGCCAAATTTTATCAAAATCGTTAAAGCCGTTTTTGAGAAATTTAGATTTTTCTCGCTTTTTGCCAATTTTTGGGGGGTAAAACCCCTTAAAAATAAAAAATTTCAAAAAATGTAAAACAACGCCTGGAGATATTCCAGAACTACACATACATACTAAATTTCATCAAAATCGGACCGTTGGTATGGTTTCCAGCTCTGTACACATCCTTACAGACACACAAGACACACGGACACACGGACAGACGGACACACGGACACACGGACAGACATCACAAAAAAAAAATTTTTTGGGTTCAGGGAGCATAAAAAAAATTCCACTAAAAATATTTTTGGGTTCATAGAGTACTAACACAGATAATTCCACTAAACAATTTTTTGGGGTTCAGGGAGCACCAAAACAGATAATTCCACTAAAAATTCAAATTCGAAAATTTGGACGAAAACAATACTTTCTCCATATACTACGTATAGGGTGGAGAAAGTAAAAGTGTTATTTGCTACGAGTTTTATTCTGTGTTGCATAAAAACATATTTTTTTTTCAAGAATATCAAAGTCAATTAAACAGAAATATGACTTTTTTTACAAAGTCAAAACAATAAAACTCTTATTGTTTAGTATACGAAGAAATAATGTATTCTTTTGGGTAAAGCGATCGAAATAAGTACGGTACTTAAGTGTGTTATATATAATATCATATAATTTCACCTAATTAGTATTATTATTATTTCTATTATATACAGTGTTCATGAAGACCCTTTAATCCCCTTCATTATTTTTGTTACTGAAAATAAATTAACGAAACTTTGTATATAGCTTGTGTTGCACTACAAGACAAATGTTTTGACATATCTGACCCTCTATGATTTTTGGGACGTACACATGTACCTACGCCCGGGTTCGTAACTCCTGAACCTCCGCCTATCCTCCATTACGTCTATGGGGTATAAGCAATTAGATGCAGCATTTCTTTTGGAACGTTTAGAATAATCCACGTTCGAAAAAATCCATTCGTTCAAAAGTCATGACGTCATTAGTGACCAAATACGACAATTTCGCCCTCTTTTGGGCACGTTTCTGCTCATAACTTTAGACTGATAGCGCCTATTTTGAGGTACTTATTGGATTCAGATCGCCGAGTTCTTCAAATAGCCACTGATCCCATTCTGAAGGTTGAATAATTTAAGAGGTATAACACAAAAAGTGTGCGTCAATTGTTATAAATTCTTCAAGTGACGTCAAAAGAAGGCATTCTTTCTTCGTTTAGTAAAACAATAAGGCCTACATATTTCTGTTCATACGAGGCCGCCAGTTCAAACTACAAACTCGCAAAACGTATCCATAATCTGAAGCCGCAAGGTAGAGTTTGTCTGTTTCGAACGGAGAAGAGGCTGGGATGCAACCATATCTACTGGTATATTTCAGAGACTTCGACAGTATACCAATTTACCAAATGGTTGAATTTCTAAAATAAATAAAGTTAATTTTGGAAATTCGCTCAACTCACGTCAGCAGTCCGTCTGCTTTATCGAATTATTTCTTTCTTAATTCTTATTACCATGACATTTAAAGTTCTTTCTAATGTATCCATCATATTACTGACAGATGATGCCAGAACTAGTAATTTTATTTTAAAAACATTTTCAGTATACTGCACATTTTGTAATTATAGTCTGTACAAACAGCCATGCGCTCTAAGTCATAAAATCGACCCTCGCTCCCACACGCGCAGACACACTCACACGACCTACCTGCTTAATGGTTCTCCTATTAATCACCAACTAGCCCTTGTGCTACAAAATCACATTTTTCTAACCGTTAACTTTACTTGATTTTTACTCTAATTACTGAACTCTAAATATTATTCCTCGCAAAATGAGTAAAAACACGGTACAATTGTGTCAAATCTAAGCGGTTTTACGGCCAGTAGGTTACAAAATTTGACTACTTAGAAATTAATTGTTATAGACATTTTATTTGAATTAGCACGATCACAATAACATACATAACTACAGTAATTCTAGAAGTGATTGCAAACGTATGCAAAAAAACTAAGAAAGTAAAAAATCTGAATAAATTTAACAGTGAACGTATACTAAGAGTAAAATAAAATAATTACAAATTCATTTTGCAATGTTACTGTACAATAACTAATAAATCAATAAAATAATATTATAAAACTAACACAAGCATATTTACATAGTAATATCGAAAGTAAAGGAGCAGAGGCTTCTTAAAAAGTTTCTACTTAAAATTCCAATTTATGTCAAAAATAAATCAGAGTCAATGTAACAAAGAACGAATACTAAGAGTTAAATTATCATAAGCATATGTACTCCGCCATCCAATGTTAAGCCGAAAAACTATGCTGATAAAAATGTAACTTTACTATGCCAATACGGAAGTTTAACATGAAACCAAACAAATTTCCAAACAAGACGGTAGTAAACAAAAATGACAAAAAAATAGCCCTGTCCTTTTAAGAAATTGGAAAATTTAAATTCAGATGAAAGACGCAACAGAGGAAATTTTAGAAGATACTTAAGAGGCCTTCTTAACAAAGGATTGTTATGCTAGTGTTATTTTTATAATATTATTTTATTGATTTATTAGTTATTGTACAATAACATTGAAAAATAATTTGTAATTATTTTTATTTTACTTATTTTACGTATACTAAGGTATACGTTCACTGTTATATTGAATCTAATTTATTTTCTTTGTGTTTTGCAAACGTTTGAAATCACTACTAGAATTACTGTAAATATATATGTTATTGTGATCGTGCTAATTCAAATAAAATGTCAATAACAATTTTCAAGTAGTCGAATTTATGATTTTGTTACCCAGGCTACTGATCGTAAAACCGCTTAGAGTTGTCACAATTGTACCGTGTTTGGACTCATTTTGCTAGAAATTATATTTAGAGTTCAGTAATTAGAGTAAAACTTAAGTAAAAGTTAACGGTTAGAAAAATGTGATTTTGTAGCACAAGGGCTAGTTTTTGATTCATAGGAGAACCATTAAGGGGGCGCTACCCTGTCCGCCATATTGAATCTGATTCCCATAAGAGCAATGCTACAGAATAAGTCATTTTTTCCGTTAATTCGTGGATAAATAAAAAAATTTGGTTTCATTTTGAAGTACTGTCACATGCGGATGTTGATTGCTGATTACATTTTCAAAAACCGTTTTATTGTTTTCATAAACGTATGATATGAATAGTAAAAAATAGTAAACTTTATTTATTTTTTACTCAGTTGCAAAAAGAGATACTGCACAAAACCTTAGCAATCAACACCCACAGTAAATTTTACTTTAAGAAAAAAAATACAGCTTTCGTTTTTTCACAAAAACAACTCAAAAATATGCTTAATAGTGAAGGTATGTTTTGGTTATTTAACATTGAAATTGGTACCCAACTCCGTTGAACTCCGTTGGTACTTTGCCGTTTTGAAAGTAGGAAGCCGAGCCTTAAGCAGGTATGTTTCTGCGCGTGTGGGAGCGAGGGTCGATTTTATGACAGCATGGCTGTTTGTACAGACTATAGCTATGTACCATATTTTGTTAAATAATTTATTGGAGTTACGGTCTCAAGAAAATGTATAAAATGGATGATTTTATAAAAAAATACACTATTTAAACACTACATAATATGGTTTAATTTGCATGCGGTAGGCCTATATTATGGAAATATCTAATGGTTTATTCGGTCTTGTAAACTGTTGTCCTTGTACAATTATTACAAAACCTAAACTATTTGATATTATGTTAGATACACACGAATATATTAGTAAAGACCTAATTAAATTTTACCAAAACATATTTCACAACGTAAACCGGTTTGAAAAGCTGACAGCAAATATACGGATTACTGGGCTAAATATGTTTGCGCGGAAGATATAAACGGGGAGACGTCACATGTTTGAAAGGTTGTCAATTTGCTGGATCCATCGTCGGAACTACGTGTCTCAAGAACGCAACTTTTCATAAACTCGCATTTTATAAACGTCAATCCTATTTGTGAACCATCTTACATGTGCTTGTTTTCACTTTCAAAGGGCAGACGAATATTTAAAGAGCACGATTTAACATATTAATATACTGGGTTATTATAAATTATTGGAAACATCTTAAGATTACATAAATAAAAAACCAAGGAACGTAAAAACATGGCAATTGTTGTATTAAATAGCAAATTTAAAACAATTGTATCTACTAACCGAAAAATAATAATTAACAAATGTCATAAGTTAAATTTCATTGTTATAAAGTCAGTAAAATCTCAGCTAAACTGTAAGTGCAAGGTGTATTTCTTTCTCAACAACTTGTGCTGTGGCACAGTCAGCTGGTCAACAATGAATCTTCAACAGCTGTTAATGACAGTTGACAAAACAAACAGTAATCTAACCTCAATATCACAATGACTAGTGTGCAATAAAAATCTAAAAGTGTTCTTTGGTTTCACGAAAGCAAATCTTTAATAACTGTTCGAAGAAGGTTTCTTTTAGAGTACGATCGCAATTCCCCAATTCTATAAAATGTTGACATATACAGTTTGAACATACGGGAAGTGTCCAACATATAAAAGCTCGAGGTTAAAAACCTGTTTATGCCAACCTATACCATATACTTTTTTTAACTTTTAAGAAAGTGGCGACAATAACTATTTAGACCAAGAGTATTGTCAGTAGCTATGATTCTTTGATACAATACAAACACACTGCAGATTATTTTTATTAGTAGGCATAAGCCCAGTGAAAAATCATTAGATTAATTAGATACACATCAGAAATACATCATTTAAACAAAAAATATTTAAAAACAAACTTTGTCTAGCCTTACCAAACTATGCTGACGGGGATTTTTAACTCGGTAAATGTATTTTATAAAGATGTTAAAACTGTAGGCCTCTATGTTTGTATTTATTTACGTTATTATATATTTAAATAAAGATACCAACACTATATTTTAATTGATTTTTATTTCATATTGATAGATCAAATAATTTAGAAGTTATTAATATTATAGTGAATAAATTATTAATCGAATTTGTTTATATGTTATACGAAGACGTACGAATGTTTCCGAAGTTAAACGAATACGTATCTCTTCTTTAAATGTGTACGAATATATTGATGATACAAGGTTGTATTTATATACACTATAACGTATTATAGCATACATTAGTTATATAACTTATATTTAAAAAATTAAATTTCACAAGAAATTATAATGATTGCAGTTAGTTGTTACTATAATCCCAAAGTACAATCTAGCTAAGTTTTGAACAGACGATGGGTAAAATCTGCTGTTATATTATTTATTTTACTCACGTACGGACGTTCAATCGATTTTATAGGATATGATAAAGATATATATTATCGTTATTACAATTGTTTCCTGAATCAATTAGTTGGCAATATCGTAGTCCTAGTTTAAACTAGTTATAAGTTGTAGCTCATGCGGCACTAAGGATGTTGACTTTGTCGTTGAAACGCGTTTGATTATAAACTTATTTGTGTAAGAATTAGTGTACTGTTATTATTTTTAAATAATTCCTGCTTACTCGTCAATCTCAAAGTTTAATAATCGTGTTTCATGATAAAATTGTCTTGAATTTTACTAAAATCTGAACTTTAGTGTTAATTTCCCATTTGACTAATTGTCATATTGTAAGACGTTTATAGGCTAAATTAGATTAGGCTAGGTTAAATTAGTTCACCTGCAATTGTGCGAGCTTAGCAAGGACAGGGGTCGGCGTGCGGAGCACCCATGGGTTACGCCTAGTAGTTGTTAGCAATCTAGCAACATTTTTCGTAAGTTATATTACAAGAAGAAGAAATTAAAATTGTTAAATAAATACAAAACTTTACGGATAACCAATAATACATTATTTATTATGTCTGTTATCAGTTTACGAGATAAGGATTCAATTAAGAAAGACTATTTTGTCGGCATTAGGCTGAACGTGTAGATTTAGAGCGTGAATGGTATGGAGGCGCCTGCATCGTATATATAGGCTACTTGTAACACTCGAAACCAAAACACATGGCCCGTTCCCAAGGTCAGAGAATTGATTGTTTTAGTTTTAAAGTGCTAAGCTGGTCTCGAAGTTAAACAGATTGCTGACAATGGCGGGCTGTTATTTCATGCTAAATATATAAATTGTTTGTACATAATTATGATCGGAAGCGAGCAGTCGTAAATTATTGGGAACAGTAAATTACAAAATGTTTATATTTTAATTTAATTTTAACCTGGGTTCTGTATGTTCTTTGGTGTGCTCAGTTCGAATTTGAAGTTTGAAACCAACATTTCCTGGAGTGTTTCAAGATATTTGCAAAAAAATACCTAAATTTTTGTGACTTTTTCAGTATCTTGCCCGTTACACCGAAACTGTGCATTTGATCTAAAACACCAGCATCTATACTTATAAAAGCCAAATGCCATTGACTCATTGACTCATCACAGTTTTTCCAAAACCACGAGGCCTACAAACATGACATTTGGCACTAATGCTCTTTATAGGCTCTAGACGCGCACTAAGAAAGGGTTTCCTAAAATTCAAAATTTTAGGGGGGGGGGGGTTTGGGAGTCAAAGTTACTAAATCACGATTTATCAAAACCTACCGAACGGATTGGAATAAAATTTGGTATGTAGCTTCCTCTAGGGCCATAGATGCTCGCTAAGAAAGGGTTTTACAAAATTCCAAATTTTAGGGGAGGTTTGGAGGGGTCAAAGTTACTAAAAATCATCATAAGAAATGCATAGTGTATTACATTTATTGATATAATATATTTTTTGTTAATATACATTTAACTTTGATTTGTCTATCCGTGCAAAGCCGGGTCGTCCCAGCTAGTTTGGGGGAGGTTTGGGGTGGTCAAAGTTACTACAAAAAACCATCGAACTTATTGGAATGAAATTTGGTATGTAGCTTCCTCTAGGGCCCTAGGTACTCGCTAAGAAAGGGTTTTAAAAAATTCCAAATTTTAGGGGATGTTTGGGGGAGGGGTCAAAGTTACTAAAAATCATCATAAGAAATGCATAGTGTATTATATTTATTGATATAATATATTTTTTGTTAATCTTATATATTAAAAAAATTCTGTTTTTCTTTTCCGAGTCCGTTCGGCTCTTCTACCCGACCGATTTTCATAATTGAGGTCTTAAATTAAAGGTATGCCCGCCCAGATTTGCCATCAAGCATTACAAATCATGTATCTTTTGCCTTACAAACGTTATAATCAAATGCAAATTTCTGCTGTGTATTCCTTATGGGGGTTTTTTTTGGTTCTTTGTCCACTTTGCGTTCGTATACTGTCCATCCGATTGCTTTGAAATTTTGCATAGTAACACAGGTTAACCCTGGGAAGGTTTTAGGCCATTTACCGAAGTCCTATTACATTAGGGCTACGCCCCAGTGGCCCTCAAAGTTTCAATGTTAATCTTATGGAAGAAAGATTTCTATTGATTTTATCAGGGACACAAAAACAGCTGTTCGTATGAAAAGCTTAAAACAGCTGATTTTGATCAACAACTGATTTGGATCAAATCAGTATCAAATGTAGTATTACCTTTTTGAGGTTACATATTATTGAACTATATTTTAATTCAATTCAAACATTGGTTGTTACAAACTTATTATATATAAAAC
Organism: Philaenus spumarius; assembly: GCA_018207615.1. Taxonomy (NCBI): domain Eukaryota; kingdom Metazoa; phylum Arthropoda; class Insecta; order Hemiptera; family Aphrophoridae; genus Philaenus; species Philaenus spumarius. The sequence continues at coordinate 76,242 of JAGFPH010001902.1, forward strand.
AGCTAATTTGGATCGAAAACTGAACATAATCATTCACAGATATGTCGAGTCTTATATATTATCATCCGTTCAGCCGCTATTCACCCGAGAACTAGCTCCGGTATACAATCCTTCAAATTTTCCATGTTAATCTTATGGAGATAATGTTTAATGAGTTTGAGTCAGCTGCCAAATAAAACAGCTAATTTATGCTCGGTGACCTATGTACAAACGAACAAAAGATTAACGAGATTCTTTATCGAATTTTCCACCTGCAAGCGAAGCGAAGCAGCCATCTGAGGCCGAAGGCCGAGCCGGGGTTGGGACGCGGAGCGTCCAGGGGCAGAGCCCCTAGTATACATTTAACTTTGATTTGTCTATCCGTGCAAAGCCGGGTCGGGCCAGCTAGTTTAAAGATAAAGAAGTCAAAATTTGATAAACATTTCATCTGTAGTTTTTGAATGTAGGACGAACGGTTGAGGAGATAGGGCATTTTGAAAATTGTCGTAAAAATTGCGTTCTTTGTCGGTTTTTCGCTTATAACTGATAGTGCATGCATTTCTCAAAGAAACGCACTATGTACAAATTGAAATAGTATTAAAATTCGTGTTTAGAGAAGTTGAGCAGCCCTTAGATCGTTTTGAAGTGGACCAATATATCGGTCGTAGCTGCCAAACTCAAATTAAACCATGTTCGTCCTTTCCAATCGTTTGATTTGTCTAATTTACCTATATTTATAAAAGTACTCGAACATTTTTACCCCTGGTTCACTACGGCTATATATCTGTACAAAAGAAGGAATTTGTACAAAGTGGGGTGTCTGCGTAAAATGCGTGGCGTTATCTGCGAAACACTGACGAAGAACGCAAATTTCGTCAATTTTCAACTTGCTCTAGTTAATATAGTTGGTCCTACATTAAAAAAACTACAGATGAAATTTACAGTAAATTTGGTCTTCTTTAATTTTACTCTCTCACTATACTAGTATAGTATAGAGAAAGTATAATTATCGCAAAAAAATCGATGTTGAGATTTTTATGGAAATATCCGCTTTGCGACCCCCTGAGTCCAAAAAAGTGTTTTTTACAAAATGTCTGTCTGTATGTCTGTATGTATGTCTGTATGTATACAAAGCTATAGCGAAAACTATTCGATCGATTTCAAACAAATTAGCACCAAACATGTCAAGTAGGCCTGTATAGATGCACGAAAAACGGGTTGAAACATTTTTTTGCAAAAAAACCTCCAAAAAATCAGTCATTATTTTTTTTTATAAAAAACGGCTCTAACGATTTTGATAAAATTTGGCTTATTTGTAGCCTTTAATGTGCTCTACCATTGCAAAAAACAGCATCTTTCTAAAAATTCTCGTTTAGCTAATAATAATAATAACTGATTTTTGAGGGTTTTTTGGCCATAAATAGGGTTGTTTTTCAAAACTTTTTTCGTGCATCCATACAGGCATAATTGACGTGTTTGGTTCAAATTTGTTCGAAATTGATCGAATAGTTTTCTCTCTAGATAATAATAATAATAATATTTATTAGTTAATCTACTTTAATAAATCACCTCTCCTACAATTATGAAGTCACATTGAATCCGTTTAATAATTTAAATATGTTTGTCGGAAAGTATGTGCCAGTTCCTGGTACAGTTTATTATTAAATGGGTTGTTTTCGATCAAACGCATGGTTTTGGCGTCAAGAGCAAAACACCGACAACGTCACGATAGTTTCACTATTTTAGCGAATATCTCGGAATGCTAAAGGAAATTTGGTTTTAAACTTTAAATTTGGATTCATAACCCCAAAAAAACATATAGAACCGCAGAAAAAAACGACTACGACCATGAGTTTGTACACGATGGGTGATTTATCCCTAGTATTTTACTGGGATTACTAAAGAGGGTAGTGTACTAGCTGGAATACGAAACTATTTTTAGGTTTTTCTGCGTTAAATGAGTCGTGTGAAATCAAAACGAGACACATCACTTGAACCAAATTGTTTAGAAAACACAAAAAACTAAATAAATCCTTTGTTTTAATTTCTAAATTTGTATAATTTGTTTTATAGTATTAAGGGATATAGACAAATATTTTCCAGAAGTTTCAAAAGTTTATCTGGTTTATTATCGGGTTTAAAAGTATTTTAATTGTTGATGTGTCCTATTTTGTTTTAAAACTTATTGATGTATCTTGTTTTGCAACTTATTAATTGGATGTATCTCATTTTGAAAACAATCTTTTTTGATGTATCTGGTTTTGAAAATAAACACATTTTATTAATTTATAAAACATTAGTATGTATTTAAAAATACAAAATAGTAAATCAAACAAAATTAAAGGAATGAGATAATTTCTGAAAACCAAGTCGTAAACACAGTTACTGTCTCTATACTATACAAAGCAGAGTCACTTTACACAATACAAAATATTTAATAAAACAAAATTAAAGATTTAATAACAATATAAAAACACCGGCACAAGTAGAACGGATCAAGAACAGAGATAACGCCGCATCGAACTGTCAGTTGATACGCAAATCCATGCGTAGTAGGCCTTGAAAAGATGTATCTTGTTTTGATACTGATTCATCTACTTGTTTCATTTTGAAACTAACCGACTACTTTACCATTTGAAAACAGCATGATGTCTTGTGTTTTGAATCTTAATTTTTTCGCAGTTATGTAGAGGACATTTTGAACTTGTAAAATCTGCTGTTATCTCAAAATCGTAAAAATAGTGATGTGTCTTATTTTGATACTAGACGACTCAAATATTAATTAAATAATTTGCGTGTTACTGGTCGTACCAGCGACCACGATGAAAACTAAGGATTTAAATAAATTACAATTTAAATGTCTTAATACACAATTAACTGATTGCAATTCGAATATTATAACTGCTTGGCTATAAATAACCTCATGCAAATGCAAAAACTTGTAAACAAAGAATGTTATTTTGTTTTGTGTAAAGCCTCGAGAAATGTTTTTGTAAATAATTCTTGAAGCTAGTAAGAACTAATAATGAAGTAGCTGGGATTAGTTCTAATTTGCGGAAGTGGTTGGCGTTGAAAAGTATCTAATTCAGAAAGTGAAGAGAATTTAGAATAAACGAAAAACTACAAATACAAAAATGTAAGACTAAATATGAGGCGATTACAGTGGCAGCAACTAAAGGGAAGGGACTAAAGAAGTACAGTGACAAAGATAGTGTTTGTACTTACTACTTTTAGAATCACTTTTCTTTTCAATCCATTACGGCAGATAGTTCTGGAACGACGAACTAGATCTACTCAGAATCATCCTGAAAGCATTGAAAACGTTCTGTTAGAAATTATTTGAAAAATTCATATTATTTACACACGTTAAGATTATTACCATATCTGCATTATACGTTAACTTATTACTGATTACAACTAATTAATACATTAATTGTGGGCGATTGGCTGTCGAAATAGAATGCCTTACATCTAAAGTGTTTAACTCGGTATGCTTGGTTAACTGTGTGGACGGTGTAATTCAAGGAATGTCTACGAAGAATGATGAGGCCTCTTCAAGTTTTTTAGGCCGAAGAAATTCGAGCGGAATGCAGGATTAAATACTTGAACGAATAAACGCCGTTCATACAAATCTCTGGTGGAGTGTAATTAAGTTATGTAGAAACGAGGCTTGTACGCTGTAATATGTTTAGTAAAAAAGAAACTTTAACGCTGGGTAGCAGAAAATGATATAAAGGTTTCTTTTTTCTTAAAAAAAAAGAAAAACAGCGATACTAAATTTTGGAAGTGTTTCCAATTAGCTTCAATAGTATTTATAATTTAAAATATCATACAAACATTTGAGTAGTTTAAAAATATATCATATCCATTATCTTAACAGAAACGATTTAGAATAAAGAATTAAAGTATAATTCACTTCACCGCATACAAATTCACTTCTATACATTTAAATTAGATTGAAGTGTCTGTCTGTGCTTTCAAAATATAAGCTTTTTTCTAAGCACATGATTATTCACACATAATCAAAACCTAAACACACGTTTATAAATTTGTTGTCTTTCTGTCTGTTTGTTTCACCGGGTTAATCTCCTAAATTGCTGGACCGATAATGAAGAAACTTTAATTACCATGTAGCTATTCAGACAAAATTTAGGCTACTTTTATTCCGAAAATATATAAAATTCCTGTTAAAAATGTTTTTAAATGTATACATTCTGAACAAAATTAGGGATTTTATGGATAAATGTTGATTATGGATAAACCCCCACCACCCAAATTAGATCCAAGTGAGTCGGCCTTAATCAATCGTCATTTCTGTAAAACTAACACAATATACAATAATATGTTTATTGGCATTACCATGGGTGGCTTGGCGAGTGAAACGAGCAGTGGCAGACCCCCTAGTACTATAATATAATACCCTAGGGTATATTATGGTATTGTGATGGTATCGAATATGTTAATGTAACACATATGACACAGCTAATTACAGAAAGAAGATTTTGTTACCCAAATGGATGTTTCATTTTTAACGGCGGCAGGGGTAATGAAGTATATACAATATACATGTTTTCTCAAGCTACCATGTAGCGCCAAGTTTTGAGTTCGTGTAAGTAAATGAGCTTACTGAAAGATACAAATATAAATTAGTTTTCATTCTGTGTCATTCATCATTATTAGGTTTCGGAATAAAATTTGCTATAAATACAAACTTTAAATAACTGCGACAAAAGTCAGGAAAGTTAAACAATGCAATTATTAAAACTGTGATTTAGTTCTGTGTTATTTGTTCGTTTTCAAACTTGTTATGTTAGATATTTTCATAGATTGTTTTTAATTCTTTGTTAATTAAGTTTGTATTAAAACTAATTTAAACTTATATTGTTTTGAAATTTTAATAAAATTTAAATAACAATTTACCTCTTCAAAAGGAAACAAATTTAATTTCAGACAAGATGATACACACAATATTGTCGTGCAGCTTTCACAAGTTATAACAGAGTGTGACACTCTCTAGGGTGGTTTCGCGACGCTTCCAACCCCCTAATAAGGGGGATTATTTAGAGTCCAAAGTGACTTTTATCTTCTTCTCGAAAACAAAAATAAATTTCACAGTTAATAGTCGACACAGTATTAACTTTGTATTTATTTGTTTGTTACTATCCGTATTAGAACATAGCGTACAAGGTTTATTAACTTATAGACCAGCCAACCGATACCGTTACGATTTGAGGAATAGTTTTTACCACCTTGGGAAACAATGATTTTGTATTGTTGAATTATTGAGACAAACAAAAAACCAAAAACGTTTTTACTTTTTGGGGTTTTTCAGTTATACTTGACAAATAATTTAATGAAACGTTATACATTAATGGAAAAGTTGTAGTAATAATTGATCACGCACAAGTTGATCAAGTTGTTCGTTTCGATCTGTGCATTTTTGACTAAAAAAAATCGGGAAACAACGGTAAATATCATTATTTAAAAAAAATAGAATTTTTACATTTTAAAAGTTGAATTTTCGGAATTGTTTAAAATTACAATTAACTATGTACAATTCGTAACTTGTCAGATATATTTATTTTGCGTATTAACTTTTTAAACACAATTTAGAGTTTTGTCTTGAAAAAATGCATATAAATAAATTGTTTAGGCGTATTAAAATTTTTCTAAATTTAAACCTGATGTTATTTAGCTTCCGAGAATGCAATTATTATAATAATGGGTAATTAATTACCTTATTTCAACCGTAGAACACTCTAAAATATATCCTTTCTGGATTACCGGAATCGGTGGTTCATGCCACCATCATCAGATCAATCTAAAAAATTATTAATTCCACTGTTGTGGAACACGTCGTAATAAACTATACGCAATTAACACAAAACATTAAAAAAACACAAACACTCGAACAAATTTAAATACATACACTGTCTGAAAAAACAACTTCACACATCACATGAGGACTCCTTTACACATGTCATTTCATGGAGGGCATGTGTACAACTGCGGTATTGTGCAAACATATATATGAGATAAGGATGTCCAAACATGATGGTATTGGGTTAACAATTTTATCTCAGGTTGATGGCTGTGTTAAATAATTAATTAGATGAATAATGCAGTTTATCATTTATCACATTAACTGGATCATATTTTGATGCGCTATATATTTCAAATTCCTCTAGGGATGACAGCAAACGGCAATTTCTGCATGTATGAAGAATTTTCAGGTTATTATGAACATTGACGTATTTGTGGTCAAAATCAATGAGGTGTTTGGCGTAACTGGATCTCTGTTCAAATAGCGTGGGTCTAGGTAGGTGTTCTTTAAAAATCGTCCAGTTTTACCGATATAAAATTTAGAGCAATCACTACACGTACCTAATCTTATATACACCTGACGTGTTCATTCTATCAAAAGATGTATTATTATTCTTTGGCTTCAAAAAGTTGACGATGTTATTTGTGGTTCTGTATGCCGGGATGATATTACGTTTTCTCAATGCTTTCTTTAAACTAAATTCCAGTTTCCTGTTATACTCAATGGGTTAGTTTCTTTCTTGGTTCATTGGGTAGTTCTTTTGCGCTATTTATTTTCCTTTTATGTTTTTTAATTAGTCTGTCGACTAATCCTCGTTCGTAGTCGTTTACCGACGCTATGTGTTTGATTATGCTATATTCCCTTTGGAAATCACTATAATTCAGAGGCAAACTGAGTGGTCGATGGACGAGACTGTTGAAGGCAGCCAACTTCGATTCGTCGGATGATTCAAAGAAGCATGAATAGTTTGGTCCGTTGCATAAAATTTTTCAGATGGATTCTGAAAGTAGTATATTTCAGTTTCAGCAAAAATGCAAAGAAGTCGGTTAAATAAAAGTGGTCCCGAGCACGATTCTAAACGTTCGAGCCACAGATCAGAGTCCAGTAAAGGTCGGTCTTTGCTCCTGTTAGTAAACTATCCTAAAATGCAGTTTTCCGTGGGTTTCCCGATTGTTCTCAGTTAAAAACTCACCGATCAAGACTTACAATGTCTTATTTTAAAGGTGTATTAATGTACCACAACTTTTCCATTGAAAGTGTAGCGTCTCATCAAATTATTTACAAAATGTAGCCATACAATCCAAAAAAGAATTTTTTTCCCGGCTTTGTCGTTTCAAAAATTACTCAATAAAAAAATCATAGTCTTGGAAACCAGTATTTTCATACACTAACCATTCCTCAAGTAATAGCGCCATCAAATATCTGTTACATTTTTTACATAAACTACTTTTTTTTTTTTTTTGCTTTAATGATTGGTCTATTTCAAAATAATGACCAGGTTGTTTCTAGACATACAGTGTACATTAAAATTGTTTTTCTTCAGATTTGACAGCTAAAAAAGCCCCATAAAAAAAACAATTTGTGAATAAATTGTTTAAATTGTTTAAATACCGTCAACATTAAAACTTGCTGCAAAGTTGTGTCATTTTAATAATAGTGGGTGACGTTTGATAGGTTCACGTGATAAATTTTCACATGCAATCAAAGGTTAAAATAAACCTGTTGTAAAACAGCATATTATTTAAGGAATTATTATGAATGTTTTAGCAAAAATTTCTAAAGACGAGACTGGTGGATTTCTATAACAATGGCTACCTAATAGTTTGTGCTGTATGAATTTGAAAGAGATATTTTCAGGATTATGTAGGTAAAAGAGTCGAAACGGTGTGGAAAGCATATTTTAAAGTAGTTTTCTGGCTCACTTCTCACCACTAAAGGAGTTAAAATAAAATAAATCTAATTAAAAGACCAATAAACGATATCAGACTTGAGGTGTTCAATGCTTTGGAAGGTAAAGGCGGTTTAGTTTAAATTTTATTAAAAGCTTAAGTATTCGGGTTGTGAGTGCCTACCTATAAACTTTAAACTCGAAAGGTTTTATAACATAGAACTTTGGAACATGTAATTCCCGTCTTTGATTATAACTTGATGTATTAAGAATTCTTTTCTAGACGGTTGCAACTTTTAGTATTAAAGTAATTGGTAAATTCCTCCATACCGGACAAGTTTAAATTTATACAAGTTGTTCGCATTTTCAAATGGGAAGCATAAAATAAAAATGTTTAAATAATGTTTGTTTATTCACATTTATTTTTATCGGTTTTAAATAATAATGTATTTTCAGACAGTCCTAATATCTACCTGGAATGTAAAAAATGTCTTACTTATTACTGCATTTAATCATTTTAACTGTTTAACCTTCTTCAACGCAAAAGAAATATTAATTTGTTTTTAAGTCAAACAACTTTGTAGCTACATCGTCTAGTATTAAAAGATCAACTGGTGTTACTTTTCAGAAATTATTAACTGGTTATATTATGATTATTTAGAATAAACAAACTGGATGTTGATTTAAAACATCAACAGTCGCTAACCAGTGTCTATTGGATTAGATTTATTACCCTCAATACCGATACAAGTTGCATTAATACAGTAAACATTTGAGTTGTCCCAACATAATTTACATATTCAAATATACAACATACATCATGCAAATGATGAGATTATATGCAGAATACAATACAATAACAATTAATACACATTAATCTACATATATAATACATGTAATATAAATAAAATATACAAAAAAAATATGAACTATTTCACATCGATTATACCTATAATCATAAAAAACTATATCTATACATAATTAATTTGCTAGGGGTTATTTTGTGAGTAGAACTCCTCCTAGAGTTTTTAACCGATTTTGATGTTTTTGGTGTCATTTTACAGAGCTCACTCTGATGTTGTGCTTCCCTTAAAATTAGCTCAATGTATGTTAAGGGCTTCGCCCCAGTGGCCCTCAAAGTTGCCATGTTAATCTTATGGAAGATCAATCTTAAAGAAGAAGAAGAAAGATTTCTTTTGATTTTATCAGGGGCACAAAAACAGCTGTTCATATGAAAAGCTTAAAACAGCTGATTTTGATCAACAGCTGATTTTTATCAACAACTGATTTGGATCAAAAACTGAATATAATTTTAGGTTAGGTAAATCAAGCAATAGCGAAGCATTGCCGTGTCCACTAGTAAACTATTTAAAGCCTAAGTACACCTCCACCGAGTAAAATGCACGCATTACAAAGAAACACGGGGATCCGCCTCCATTAAACATAATTTTCATATCTCGGGTCATTTTTCAACCTTTTCTCTGATAATTCCTTAAACACCATATATATTTATAGTTGGAATATTGCAAAAATATTTTTTTTTATATATATATATATATATATATATATATATATATATATATATATATTTTGGGATGAGGGGTGGTATTATTAATAGTTGAATTAACTTTACTATTTTATTAGTTTTAAAAACAATTTAATATTTCCTTGTTCCTTAAAATCTAATGTACTTTTCATGGTATAAAAACCATTGTAACATAACAAAAAACTATTTTAGGCAACTTTTAGTAAAACTTTTCAAATTTAACCAAATCTGTTTAACAAGATTATAAAAAATAATAATATTTGATGGTATATAAGGTTGACTATACCATTAAAAGTATTACACGGTATAAGGGTGGTGTGGTAAAAATTTAATTAGGCTAGTTCAAAAACTTCAGATCTCATTCAGCAAAATATTATAAAAGCCTTGATTTTCGGGAAATTGCTGCGAACATCCAAAAGTCTTTTTCCCCACTAAAACTCCTCTGCTCCATATGTAACACCTTATTTCGCTTTCTTCTCCTTTTTAGTACATACTATCAATGTTTGGAATATATGTGTCTAATAATTTTATTTAAATACATTTTTTGTATAATTTATAAGAAAATAAATATGTTTTGTTCAAGAATACGAAAAATCCAGAAATACACCACTTTAGTTTAGTTGTTTTTTTCCAAGTAAAATATGGACAGATACGCATAAAACTTTACATACATGTTCTCTAAAGGATGCAGAATCAGAAAATATAACTTTTAGAAAAAGTCAAAATTTTCAAAATATACCCATTTTAATGGTGGCGGATCCCCTTATTAAGTTTGTTTATAAGCCTTTAATTCGAGGAATTTCTTTATACTGTCCGGCAGCCTGATGTATAATTTGAGACGAGAATAATAGTGTACAATGTTATCGAACAACTTTAGTCTATGTACTGGGTATTGAAACATTAATTTGCCGTCTCATGGAATATCGAATCGATATAATTCCTTCCAAAAAAGAGCAGGACGTTCAGGATGTATAAGCAAGGAAGAGTTAAGAATTTCAATTTTGTAAATTAATTTCTACAAGAATGCCTACCTTTTAAATTACAAAATTATTCTTATAATTCTCTTTTGAATACAAAACATGTTTCCAGACTCTATCGGGTTCCCCAAACCCGATGTGAGAGTACGCATATGGAAACTATACTAATTGTAGGGTATCCGGACTGGATATACGTAATGTGAAACAAGCTGGTTTAAGTTTATTTGAACAATCGCATAATGTTATTAGAACATTTTATATATTACAAGTTTTAAAGTAAAGAGAGTTACGTACAAAAAATGATTTCACGATAGTGCTGTCGATGGTGATTTGAGGCTGTATTTATTTTAACTTTCAATAGTTTAGCTATCAGGGTTTGGAATTAAACACTTGTGAAAACAATCCAATAAGACACGGAAATATTTTACAAATAAAACTTGATTTACTAGCAACTAATTCAAATTTCTTTCAAGATAAGTTTAGTTTGTTAAAAATCTTTAAGTAATTTATACAAAAGTACGAAGATCAGAAGAAACAAGCACTAGCTTTATGCTAAAATTTTTACAATTTTGAGTTGTAGTTGACGAAATTTCACGTTTCGTGTTTTATATGTGTATTCATGTAAAAATATACAAGATAAATATTTCATCAAAGCGTTAATTATAATAAAAGGATAGGTAATTGAAATTAAACGTAGCTTCTTTTTCATTACTATGTATTTAAAAATTAAATCTCGAATCTAGCTTATAGTAAAACAGATATAATAGTAAAGAATTAAAATTGAAATAAACATAATTTTAACAATAAAATTTACAATATTAGCTGTATTATATAATCACAAGTTTGAAGTAAAAATTAATTCAACCTATGATATAGAGTGTCTAGTAAATAGTGTTCCTAATTCACCCAGGATATTCTATAGGGGAAGACATTTTCAAAAAACATAGGCCCGTAAATACTTCGTTTTCGAATTTTTTATTTTACTAATAACTAAATATCATTGGAAATAGAAAAGATATTGACTTCAGATTTGGTGTTCATATTATTACCTAACCTTTTATCCTTGTACAAAACGCAGAAAGTTTGTTGTATTCTTAAAAAATGGCGACCATTTAAAATTTGTAATGTCAAATATATCTTATACATCTAACTTTAAAAAAAATGTTGGGACACAAAAAAAATGATTTTTTTATAACAAACAAAACGGCTTTTTTATTTAATTTTTGTAGCTCAAAAGATAACCGATGTTTCGGCTAAAAACTCAAAACATTATTTCTTGGTATTGTCCATAACAATACTGGTCAACTAGAATAACTTTGGCCCATTTTTTGTGTTTCATCACATAAATTGCCTTATATTCATCCATATATAATTATACAGGGTGTCCCCGAACTCTCTGGGCCCCTTTTGTGGATATGATCCTGGGATCGAGACAAACATATTTCACAATATAAACATGGGTCTACGGTGCTTATTTTTTCGTCTGTCTGTCCAAATGTGTTTTTTTACAAAATACTTAATATTTTTGGAAGTAAAACAAATATTGAGCTCAAACTTTGTACACCTATTTGTTGCGTAACCTTTTATCACTGTACGAAAAAATAGAACATTATTTTAAATATTTTCAAAATGGCGGCCATTTATAATTTTTAATATCAAATATCTCAAAAACCGCTAACTTTACAAAAAAATTGCAAGAGACAAAAAAGTTTACTTTTTCGTTAATGGTAAACACAATGTTTTTTTTATTTTGCCAGTAGCTCAAAGGATAACAGAGATATTGACAAAAAAGGGGAAATTTATTTGTTTGGTAGTTGTCAACAATACCCAGAATTACTCAAAAACAAAATATTTTAAAGTTATTATGAGCTAAACTAATAAGTTATTTGCATAATGTTTCGAGCAATTTCGAAAAAAATATTAAGTACTTTGTAAAAAACACATACAGACAGACGAAAAAATAAGCACCGTAGACCCATGTTTATATTGTGAAATATGTTTGTCTGGATCCCAGGAACATATCCACAAAAGGGGTCCAGAGAGTTCGGGGACACCATGTATAATTAACTTCCATGTTCTATTTTTGTTTTAACTCTGTGTATTTCAATGTGTATACTAACTGGTTTTAAAAACTCAGAACTTATTTATTTTATTTTTAAGTTTTTTTGAAAATTTGAACTTTAATTGTTGTTAATTGAACTTTTAAGTTTTCTTGCCTTTAATTGGGGTAACATTGTCCCAAATGTAAAATGAAATACAAACTAAGGAAAAATATGATTTCTGACAATGTTACCCCAATTATAATTACGGGTTTATGTATTCAGGTACTAAAATGTAGTTGAGGATAAAATTAAACGAAAATAAACATTCCACAAAAGTAATAAACAAGTCTTTTGAAAATGTTACTCTTAATGTTTATCATAAGATCCAAGTCGATGGCTCAGTTTGGTAAGTAACAGAAGACCAAACTATCTTTTTCCAAGATTTGGGCCAAAGGTACCCAAGAACCAAAGTTGGTACAGAAACAATAATAATAGTAAAGTACAAAAATAATAAAGTTAATTTATTTTTAGCACTGGCAGGTATTTAATACTAATAAAATTAGGTTGTAAATTATTGTGAAACATACCCGTGGATAAGCTTACATTTTTAAAAAGTTTAAACTACAATGGATACACCATAAAGAGCTAGATTAAATATTTTTATTTCATTATAAACAGTAATAGCCCAGTCGGTATATGTTACAACTACCAGTAATTTGCAATACGGCTGATTTTTTTTATAAGTACATTAAAGTATGTAGATTAACATAAAAAAAAGTTTACCAGTCTATCGATTTCCCACAGTCGAAAAAAAAAATCTATTATCATTTTTTTTCGATTATTCCTAATATTTCGAGCTGGGATGAAGATAGAGAAAAAAAATACCACCGTGTAGGGGACGCCTAAAATATATACATATATACTATATCTAAAAATACATATTTAGACGCCCACTAACATCTTCTTGCTTTGATAAATTTTAGAAAAGAAAACTGGAACCAGCATTTGCTGTAATTTATTGACTCCATGGTAAACAGCATAGAACTTTATTTACAGCTCTGCAAATACGAATAAAGTAAACTAGTGTGTCAACCTTTATTTTTAGTGCGCATACACTTGGAAACATTACTATAGCTTAGTTTACCTTCTTCTCTTTATGGATCGTCTAGGTGTTTGTAGTCTCTACACAATTTAGTTGCTTCTGAAGGAAGATCAGGAAAGAAGAGAATATAACGCGTAATAGTATAGCACATTAGTATTGCTTAAAAAAATGTGAAAATCGATAAAAACTTTGAGCGCAGTATTTCAGTACTTTTGTTTTTTTTTAATCTGCAGTATAGAAATGTTTATTTGTTTAGACATAACAACAAAGTTTTCCTGAGCGAAATTGATTAGACATTCAAAATTTACTCTCTAATCAAGCCTACAATTTATAATCAACTACCAGAAAATATTGATGCACGCCTGAGCACACTTGTTCTGGTTTCATGCACCACGTTTCGTGTCGCGCTACAGACGTAACGCTTTCCTAGTTCTATCGAATGAAATGGGAGTATTTATGTACGAACGCACACAGATATTTGCCGACGGAGGGCACGAAAGATATTTAAAACGCGGCTTCCGAGACTGTCGCGCGTTCGCTCTTAATACATTGAGTCAAATGGGTGCATTTATGCAGGGCGTTTGGCGTTTGGCGTCCCGCGACAGAGCAATGGACAGGTCTCTTCTCTTCTTGCAATCCATGGGTAATAGCAATAACTTTGTATCAGCATCCCCACCAATCCTATTTAGGAAAGCGGCAGTATAAAACGCGTGAACAGATTGTGAACGAAATGTCTTACGCGCGACAATCAACGGGGTGAAAAAGAGGGTCGCGCCAAGTTTCGCGTTCCAGAACGCGCGACAAAAAAATACCTTTAAAGAAACTCTTAATTCTTTACAAAGATAGCTTTCGAGCACTGGCAGTGTTGAAAATGTGTTATAGCATTGTATTTGGATAACCTAATAGAACTCCGATCGAATGCAATATTTCGTTCCACTGGAAATTCGACGATAGTGGCGCTATCTATTGGGGAAACGACGGAAGCTGTGTGAAACACCAATGCTACCAATGATTTCTTCCTAGAGCTACCTCGCGGCGCGATCATGCACTATTTTCCCGACAACCTAATTTTCGCCACACTGCTGTCATATGGATGCAAGATCTATTTTATTATTCATGATCTATGGTTGTAGGTTGTATTATAGTATGGTATAAGATATTATTAGCGAATTTCCATAGGAAAAATGAGCTATTGCAGTGGCCCTTATGGTAAGACCCAAGAGCCAAATGAGTAGCAAATGAGCACTGATCATGGTTCCTAGAACACGGTTTGGGATGTCATTAAAATATATATATATATATATATGCATTTGGTTTAAATTTGGTACACATGTTGGTTGTCTACGTCGCCCGGACGAGTTCGTTAGCCAAAAAAATCCAACAACCAGAAGTACGTTTTTTGACCGGAAGTAACTATTTTTTAACATTTTTACTACGAGAATTATATTTTTTTAGAGTTTTTTCTAAAAATATAAATGTAGGATGTTATTCTGCACATTTTGTTTTTTTACGCGACCTTATAGCTCGCTAGGTTCCCCCAAAATCGATTAAAACGTAAAATACCATAAAAGTACCCGGTTCGAAGCCAAGTGGTGCAAACTCGCGAGGCCACTAGGCGCAAACAAATTCTAATATATTGCGTACACACAGCTGTTTAACGCCTTCGTGAGTAGACCTATTTCCCAAATTGTTGGTTGAAACCCTAAAACATAGGCATATAAACTTAATTTTGGAAATTTGCTCAACTCACGTCAGCGGTCCAGCTGCGTGGTTGAATCTTTATATATAATACGTGAAGCAGTTTTTTGTAAACACAACTCCTCCCTTATTTCTGGACCAATTTTAATGTTTGAGGTTTCAAAAAATTCTACTCATTTCGTAGTTTTGCAATAAGGTTTTAGATGTCAAAAATTCTTATCCTTAATGGCGTGAGCTAATCTCAAAGGTCGGGTTTTCCCTATAAGATTAACATGGAAAATATTTAAAAACCATTTCTATACAAAACAGCTGTTTATAATAAGAAACAAACTAATCCAGCTGATTTCGTGGATGTAAATAACGATGATTACAGTATTCAGAAGGTTATAAAAACATTTTAATACAAAACAGCTGTTTATAATAAGAAACTAACTAATACAGCTGCTTTGTGGAAGTAAATATTGATTTTTATAAGGGAGGAAATGAATTATTTAATCAAATTATAAAATTTACGAACTAATTTGTTTTGAACATTTAACATTATTTACCATCTTAGTTTTGAGGTTATTATTTATAACTTTTTTGTTAGGTTTTTGATTAAGTGTAGACCTGAGCCTTACGGGTTCTTTTAACCTTTATTATTACTGCTGTTATAAAATATCGATACTAATATTATAAAGAGGTAAAGTTTGTTTGTTTGTTTGTTTGTTTGTTTGTTTGTTTGTATGTAGGGGGTAATCTAGTACTACTGAACCGATTAAAAAAATAGTTTTACTAATAAATAGCTACACTATCCCTGAGTAACATAGGCTATAATTCATTTCGGTAAAAACCTTTCTTTATTTCAATATTTGTAAATTTAATCGGAAAAAATCTTAGGTTAGGCCTGGAATGATAAACCAACACATGTGTTTACATTTATTACCATAGCAACCAATTGAATAAAATAACATATAATATAGATGTTTGCTTCAATATTTCCATTAACAGCAGATTTCAAAATTTGAAGCAATTATTTTTGTATTTCTAGCTTTTAGGTTAAGGTTTTAAAGTGTAGACCTGAGCTTTGCTGGTTCTTTTAACTATTATTAACTGCTGTTATAAAATATAAGAAATAATTTGATTTGAATATTTAACATTATTTACCATCTTAGTTTTGAGGTTATTATTAATCCTACACTTTTATTATAAATAAAACATAACATATGTTTTTAGAAGGTCGCACCGGGGGTTGGCGTGCGGAGCACGCAGGGGTCTCCCCTAGTTATTATAATTTTGGGACGCGTGGAAAGTGAGAGTAAGAGATGGAGTATATCAACTTATGGAAGTTTCCTAAATACTTTTGCATAGTGCTATTTTAATCTTTTAAACTTGTAGTTAGCCGTGTGTATGTATGAGTCTGAGAAAAAGTATGTATGGATATATTTTTGTATTAAATGTTTTAGTATGTTACAAAAGTGTAAATTTAACTAGTATATACTTATATTATAAAATGTGAATTTTCAACAATCACAGAACTTAGAAATTATTTCTTTTATTTGTAAATTGTATAATTAATATTTAATTTAATTCTCCCGATGACCCCAAGTGCTCGGATTTGTTTCATTTGCTTAAATCTTTTATATTTAAGAAAAATGAGAAGACGCAAAACGGGCAGACCCAGGGAGGCTGCATAATTGCATTACATATTTGTCTTTTTGTGTTGTGTTTGTTTATCTTGGGCAATTTTATTATTATTTAAGTCTAAACTTCTATGGGTGCACCACGTCCAAGTGTATACATGAGTGTATAGCAAGAGTTTATACTTAACTTGTTGCCGGTGGTGAATCGGGTTTTACCGTCACGCGTGTTACCGTGCATTTTGTGAAACGCTCTATTCCGTCCGTTTGAAAAAGTTTTGGTCTTGCCGAGATTCGAACCATCAGAGTCCGTCACCATATACTAGCGCCTTAGCCGGTCAGGCCACGATCGCATTGCTAATTCAGTATATTTGAGTTTGGGTATATAAGTGTAACATATTGTCCTACGTCATAGGTTTAATCTGTTAATGTCAATACAATGTATAGTTTATTTAATAATACCTCTGAAATGGACATTGTGCTTCCTCTTTTCGTAAGTTGTGTTAAAACGTTTACACTTCTCCCGTGCGGCTACCCTGTCCGCCATTTTGAATCTAATTCCCATAAGAGCAATGCTACAGAATAAGTCATTTTTTTCCGTTAATTCGGGGAATAAAGTAAAAAATTTAGTTTCATTTTGAAGGTCTGTCATATGCGGATGTTGATTGCCGAATACATTTTCAAAAACCGTTTTATTGTTTTCATAAACGTAAGATATAAATAGTAAAAAAATAGCAAAATTTATTAATTTTTTAATCAATTGCAAAAAGAGATATTGCAAAAAACCTTAGCAATCAACACCCACAATCTATTTTACTTTAAGAAAAAAAAAATAGCTTTCGTTTTTTGACGAAAACAACACAAAAATGTGCTTAATAGTGAAGGTATGTTTTAGTTATTTAACATTGAAATTAGTACCCAACTTCGCCGTTTCGAATGTAGGGAGCCGAGCCACACAATTACAGTTTTTTTAGAAGTAATACTGTTTTACTTTTATTTTATTTTTCGTTTTCGAGAATTTTGGCTTCAGTATTACTGTATTTCCACATGTTGTATTGTTTTCAAAGAGCACTATATTTTTATTTTTATTTTGTTCTCTTGCGTATTTTAATAAAAGGAATGACAAATAATAATTTAAAAAAAACTTCTGTTATAACATCTCTGGTTCACAAAGTTCTAGGACACTTACATTTTAAAATCATCAAACATTTCATAATGTTTTGTTATTGGTATATACCATATTAGCATGCTTTATAAAAATTAAAATGTCAATAAACTTTTTAGTTCTGACTAAAACCTGCTGGGACAGACCGTCAGGCAAACATGTCAACTGTGCGAGTCCGTACAAACTACAATTATTGTACTTTATAAATTAAAACTCTGTTAGATTTTACCTGACAGTTTGATGTTTGTACCCTGTCATGACATAACGAAATTTCCATGAAGTCATACAATGTTCGGTCATATTGTAGGTTATTTTACAAACAAGTCAGCTATTCAGACAAAACTAAAGTCAAACTTACATAGAGTCTGTGTACAGATCTTAGCGAGTCGGTTTCAGGGGAGATACAAGATTGTTTCGTCTACAGAGAAACTTTAACAAGTCTATCGCAGTCAAAGAGACAATTACCCTCGTGGGAAGTAGAGGCGGGTTGTAGCCCATGTGTTGCAGGCTCAGCTGAGACCAAGTCGCAAACGTATTGTAATATCTCTAATGAAAGTCTCTTACTACTGTTCGTGTTGAAAACATTTCTTTTGACTTTATTTTAGTTGCATTACAATAAGCATAAAAAAAGATATTTTATTTTTTAAGTATTATAATCTATACAAACAATATTATGGAAGTTTTTATTAGCGAATTTCCTCGGGAAAAATGAGTTATTAGCCCAGTCGGTATAGGTTACAACTACCAGTAATTTGCAATACGGCTGAATTTTTTTTTTATAAGTACATTAAAGTATGTAGATTAACATAAAAAAAGTTTACCAGTCTATCGATTTCCCAAAGTCGAAAAAAAATCGATTATCATTTTTTTTTCGATTATCCTTAATATTTCGAGCTGGGAGGAACCGTGTAGGGGAGGTATTTTTAAACAAAAGAGGTCATATGTATTTATATTTCGTCCGAGCAATGGTTTGTCTGGAAAAAATTCCATAATGCAGGTATGTATTTTGCAGCAGGGGAAATCACTAAAAGGGGACATCTTATTCATATATGAAGCGTTGGCTCATTCTAAATTGGCCGAATTTTAATATATCGAATTGAAACTTGACATAGGAGTTAAAATATATATTTTAAACATTTATTCTGAGTCTCAGCTTGTTATCTTGAAAAATGACTTGTTATTTTCCTCTATCTTTATCCCAGCTCGAAATATTAAGGATAATCGAAAAAAAAAAGATAACCGATATTTTTTTTCCGACTTTGGGAAATCGATAGACTGGTAAACTTATTTTTATGTTAATCTAGATACTTTAATGTACTTATAAAAAATAATTCAGACGTATTGCAAATTACTGGTAGTTTTGGTCTAAATTGACCTTTACCGACTGGCCTATATGCAGTGACCTCTTATGGTGAGACCTATGGTCGGGAGTGGTCATTTAGCATGCTCCCAAAAACACGGGGTGACATTACAATGTATTTATACATTTTAGTTCAACTTAAAAAAATGTATTCACTTGAAGTTTTAGTTCAGTTGAGCTAAAAATACTACATTTCAATTAAAATCTTGCAAAACCAATAAACCGAAAACCTGAACAGTGAACACACAAAGTGTTAATTGAAAAACCGACAAGAAATTATTGATTTTGATTAGGTGTGCGCGCGCAACTACTAATCTAGAGAATTCGTCGCAACGCACGAGTGTAACGTACCTTTAGGGATTATAATATTCCTTTGTTTATCATTTACAAATTATACATACAGAGTGTCCCCGAACTTTCTGGTCCCTTTTTGTGGATTTGTTCCATGGTTCAAGACAAATATATTTTACAATATCCTATTACTTTAAATTAGCAATTCTTGGATCTTTGTATCGTAGTATCTGACGCGGATCTCGAAAACGGCTCTAACGAATTCAAAGAAATTTTGTATTTAGGTGTAGTTTCGATTTTTAAGTACACCCTAAAATATAGTTGTATTTCGTGTAAAAACGCAATTTTTTGAGAAAATCTAATTTAAAAGTTGACAAATTTTAACATAGGGTCTTATGGGTTGCCATGTTGGTTACAAAATAACAACGAAATAGTAAATAAAGCATTTAAAACAGCTGTTTATAAATAAGCCATGAAATTGAGTATTATCCAAAATCAGCTGTTCATAGGATAGTTTTTAATTACTGTTAAAAAAACAATCTAATTTATACTGTTTTAGCACGTTAGAATTAGAATAAATTGTTCCTTATTTAACAATTTATTTTGTAAAAAGAAAGTAAACTTGGCAAAAATGGATAAATTCTAATAGTCAATTTTGCAATATAGGCCTGGCTTATTTCTGAAACATAGTATTATTGAGGTTATTTTTACTACTGTATATTTAGGCCTGGTTTTAAAATTTTAGTTTACAGAAGATAGTAGAACTAGGACTAAAATCGTAATGAAAGCCTCTCACGTTTCTAAAGCATGTATTTGAGGATATAATTAATCTTGTAATTACTGTTAATATATTTAAGCCTGGTTTCATAATTTTACAAACCAATGTACAAACGAGCAAAAGATTAACGAGATTCTTTAGCGAATTTTCCAACTGCGAGCGAAGCGAAGCAGCCATATGAGGTCAAAGGCCGAGGGTTGGGACGCAAAGCGTCCAGGGATAGAGCCCCTAGTAAATATAAATATAAACATGTGTATTTACTTCTTTCTTTAGACGTCTGTATGTGTTTTTTACAAAGTAATAGATATGTAGAGAACGGTCTGACCGATTGCGTTCAAACTTGTTATGAAGTTATACCTAGTAATGATCTGTTTTAAGTAAACTAAGATATTATATCAAACCATACGTTTAAAAATGGCGACCATATACCGTACAGTTAACAAAGAATTTCAAGACATCTTTTTTGTGTCTCTAAAGGATGGTGTATTTATTTATCAAAACAATCGGGTGAAGGATAACATTAAAGTTAAAGATAATAAACAGCATACGCAACCACAATATTGCGATGTTTTGCATACTTTTACTAAGATATAAATGTATATACAGGATGTTTCGTAATGACTGCAATATTCTAGGATATGATTCAGCACATAATAATGACGGAAAAAATAATTTGGACCTGTGTCCGGAAATGCTTTGTTTTCCCCATAGCCGCCATTTTGTTTGTTTTCAATAAATAATTTTTATCTAGAAAACTGTTTGACAGATTGAGTTCAAACTTGACACGAAGTTTTTAGCCTAACAATAATCTTTTTTAAGTAAACTAAACGTTTAAATCCAATCTTGCGTTTCAAAATGGCGACTGTTTGAACATTTCAAACCTGAATTACCCCAAAACCATAAATTCTAACAAAAAATGTCAAGATACATTTGTTGTAGCCCTTTGATTCCCTATCGGATAGTGTAAAGGGCTACAAAAAAGGTGTCATTTTGTACGGTTTTTGGGTAATTTAGGTTTGATATTTTCAAATAGTCACCATTTTGAAACGCATGATTGGATATAATCGCTTATTTTACTAAAAGTAGATGATTTAAAGGTATAATTTCATATCACGTTTGAACGCAATTAGTCTAACCGTTATGTAGATATCAATTATTTTGTAAAAGACACATACACACAAACACACAGACGAAAAAGTAAGCACCATAGATCCATGTTTATATTGTGAAATGTGTTTGTCTCTATCCCAGGAACAAATCCACGACGGGGGACCAGAGAGTTCTGGGACATCCTGTATATTGTAGTTATAATGTACGTGTTAAATTGTAAAATAATTTTATAAATTCATTATCATTTATAAACGGTAGAATGTTTACAACTGATATTCTGAAAGAGGTATTTTTTCTGATTAGAACCATGTGTAAGTACATTAGACACATTCTATTGATACACTTATACATTGTAACAATACAATGGTGAACGTAGAACATTTCAACTTGTGTTCATTCCACTTAATCCATTCATTACAACAGTTAAGTGTGCCATACACAATACAAAGGGATGTCAACTACATCGTGTAGCTTTAAGCTTCAAGTGTTATACATCACTAGACGATGCAAATTCAATGCTTCTTCCTGTGTACAGTAAGGTCCAAAACTAGCAACACTCTTGACTATATTGATCTGTAAAGTGAGTAAGAGTGGTTATTTTAGTTAAGAGTTTAAAATGACCCGATGACGAGGTTTGCCGAACTGCCCTCAGGTCACTGACAAGTCATCCCATTAAGGAAACAACATTCATGATCACCGGGTAACCAGCATCGACGAAACACATGTATCAATTTCAAAACGTAATTTAAGGTTAACACTGGATACTAATTGGGTTACAAGCCCGACCTCGCTGTTCACTCATAACCCTATCTTGGTCAAAACGCTCCTCGCAAACTCGGTAGCCATGCACAGTTATCGTAGCCGGCTGTAAATATAATTCTAAACACTTCAAAATATAATTCAACCGTTATTTACCTCGAAGTCTTGGTAATTTACCAATATTGCCAAAAGTTCTGCAGGTACCTAGCTTTGGCCTTCTTTTACTCGTAATTTTTCCAGTGCAGGAACTGAAATATATTTTATGTACCGGTATATCGAGAAATGACTTATTTTATATATAAAAAAAAAAACAATAAAACAAACGCAAGCTTATCACGAGAACACAACACACAATACAGACGCTTGTTAGTAAACTGTTCTAACGACAATAAAAAGTCATAAAACTAAACATCAGTCAACTCAAAGCGTCTAGCCACTATTTAGCTGTTTGACAGTTCGCGAGAGGTGCACTAGTCGCCATCTTTGATACTAGCGCTTTCAAACTGAAGACAAAGGAAACAGCGCATGCGCATGGGCACATCTGTATAAAAAAAAGCCGTTTCAGTTGCTCTTTTATTATTTTATTTATTATTAATAATATTAAGTAAAATTAAATAAACACCACAAAGCTTAAA
The DNA here is from genome assembly GCA_018207615.1 of Philaenus spumarius. Classification (NCBI taxonomy): domain Eukaryota; kingdom Metazoa; phylum Arthropoda; class Insecta; order Hemiptera; family Aphrophoridae; genus Philaenus; species Philaenus spumarius. The sequence continues at coordinate 99,015 of JAGFPH010001902.1, forward strand.
AGCCCCTACATGTATATTAAAGCCCCGTATATGTTGAAAAGCTAGCATGTTTTGTACAAAGAGATGTTTTGTATAAACATTCAGCGGATAAAACAGGTTACAAACTGATAGTTAACGTATTTTACTTGTTTATTTTGTTTGTACTCTGATCTCACGGGACCTTTGTCCACGTTCCGTTCAAAGCGGAAACTCCGTGTGATATGTTTGATCTGAATTATAATGACACAATGGTGCGGCCATCGCGCGGAATAAACATCGTTTACTTTCTACTCAAAACGTTTGAATTTACTGCAACGGTTTGTAAAATTAATATAGAAAGACTTTTAAATAATAATACAAACAAACCACTTAGTACGGTAATAATTGTTGTCCTAAATATTCATTCGTAAAACTTGGAACCTTTCTGCAAGGGTTTGGTGGTAAGGCAGACATACTTATGACAATGCTAATGGTAACAGCGATAAATATCATTTATAAGTCTTAGTTTAATCCTTAAAATGTGTTTCTATTTACTAAAACTATCCTGAAATTTTCCAGCATGCATACTCTTAACGTTTATACAAAATATTAGTTTCCTTCAACGTTTCTAAGTAAGAATAATTCGACTACGCAGCTGAACCGCTGACATGAATTGAACGAATTTCCAAAATTAAGTTCATGTGTTTCATGGTTTCAAACAATTATTTGGGAAAATGGTCCACTTACGAAGGCGATGAATGTACTGGCTGGGTGAACGAAATAAATATTACTAGAATTTGTTTGCACCTCAGCCTTCAGCCCCGGCTCACTTTGCAGCCTCGGATTATGGGCTGCTTCGCTTCACTCTCAGTGGACAGACCCGCTTCGCGATTTCATAGATTTTGTGGAAACCAGACGGGCTTTAAGGTCGTGTAAAAATACCAAATGTGCAGACTAGCCTACTATAATTAATGTTTACGAAAAAAACAGAAAAGTGTCATTTTAGCTAAACAAATCTGAAAAAAGTTACTTTCGGTTGTTGGATTGTTGCGGCTAACGAACTCGTCAGAGTGGCTCAGAAAACCAACTTGTGTACCAAATTTAGACCACAACGGACTAGAGAGTGCGAATACATATTATAAAGTTTTTAATACCATCCCAAAATGTATTCTGGGGAACATGATCGGGGGTTTTTTACTACTACCGACCTTGGGTATTACCATAAGAGTCACTGCAATAGATCATCTTTGCTGTGGACATTCGTTAAAAATAACGATTCAAGATGTTTAAAAGTCAAAACAATATTTTTAAAATGCAAACTTTAATTTGCATATCGGATCTAAAGACTGGTCGATATATTACATTGCCGGAGAGGTATTCAACAATCAGTGTATATTGCTGTATATTGTTGATGGATGAATTCATCTTTAACTTAGCTCATCATGAGTTCTGCGAAAATAGAAAGGAAATTTTATATAAAGATTAGATTTTGTGTTTGTATATTTAAAAAAGTTTCTTAAATTCAAATAAAGTATCAAAGCAGAAGAACATATGCGAAACCAGTAAATTTGTTTCGCTTTATTTAAAACTAAAATCATCTAACGGTTGAAGGTTAGGTATTGTATAAAGTGTTAGGTCTATTTGTATGGAATAATTTCTATGTATTAAAGTTTTTCTTTAAGTATAAAAAGTGACTTAATAATGTTACAAAACTGCGTTGTTAAATATACCAATAATAGTAATCCCCCATGAAAAATCACAGGCTGATTAATTAGGTACACATCAGAAATACATCATTTAAAAACCAAACAAATTGGTTAGGCCTTCCTAACTACGCTGACGGGGATTTTTAACTCCGTAAGTGTGTACAATAATAAGGATTATAAAACCTGTAAGCATATTTGTTAAACATTTTTATTTATATTAATTTTAATCCCCTTTTTACTCTAATTAATTTTACGTAATTCCACTAATTGGTGCCATTGCAATCGGCCAATTAGTCGTTACAGTACGTACGTATGGACCATACACTCACTTTTGTATTAGTTGATAAATTTAATATCAAGTCTCATGTTCAATCAAGATAAATGGTAAAAGCAATATACGATTTATAGATTGAGGTAAGAGCCATTAAAGTAAATTTTATTTTATAAGGCTGGAATTCAAATTGAGTTGGGAAATATAAGAAATAACAAATTCAACGATGAATGGTGATAAAATTGTATTAATTTTACATAAGAACACGTTAACATTTATTCTAAACCTCCTCCATGAGTTGAGTTTGAATAAAATTTTTAATAAAAAAAGTTACTGTAAGTTGTTGTATTTTGTTCCCGAAAACCTATCATAGCGGTGAATATCAAGTCAAGTATCCAACCCCACTGTAAGTTCTTCATAAAACCGATGAATAGGTGATTGGTTAAACTTTAAGTTTTAAATTCGGCTGTATTTTGAACATTGTAAATCTTTCACAGCTTCTCATTCCAGGTTCTAAACTTCATAACACTATAATAAAAGAGAGGACATAATCATAGCAACTTGGCTTGACGAGATGACGTAATCTGTACTACAATAAAATCGTGTCTGTGACAGCATCAACAGAGAACGGCTGAACGTTTCAGCCTTTAGACTCAGCATTTCTTCGGGAAGGTTTAGGAAAATTCACATTTGAAAAAATACATTAGTTCAAAAGTTCTGACGTCTTTACTGAGCAAATACGACTATTTTAACCTTTTTAGTTCCCTTTGTGCTTTTAACTTTAGACTGGTAGCATCTACTATAAATTTGACATACTCGTTGAATTCATCTCGCCAATTTCTTCCGAATGGCCACCGAGTCTGTAGTTTTCATAGTTCAGGAGTTATAAGACAAAAAGTGTATGTTTTTCCTAAACGTTTCGCATATTTATACCTTTTTTCAGTAACCGTACTTATTGTCTTTTCTAATCAAACGTCGTCTCGGCGATTTTGTAGCAGAAGAAAAGATGTTCATGCTTTATGTATATATAGCCAGTTCTTAAGGCAAAATAAACGGTACCAGGAACTGGCACATACTTTCTCGCAAACATATTTAAATTATTAAACAGATTCTCTCTGACTTCATATTTGTATTAAAGTAGGAGAGGGGATACATTAAAATAAGAGAGTAAGCAATAAATATTATTATTATTAGCTAAACGAGAATTTTTAGAAAGATGCTGTCTTTTTCATAGGTAGGCTACATATGTTTTTTGCATCATTAATGGCTACAAATAAGCAAAATTTTATCAAAATCGTTAAAGCCGTTTTTTTTATAAAAAAACTAGCTGACCCGTTCGGTGTTGCCCGTGGTGGTTGGTATTTTCAGTCTTTTTAACGTAATTGTATTCTTTTTAAGTGTTCAGTCAGTGAGTGGTATTTGGCTTTTATATATATAGATCTTAAATAATAAAAGCACTATTGTCATAATAATAAAAGATCTGAAATTATGATTTTAGTAACTTAGATCCCACCAAACCCCTCCTAAAATTTCGAAATTTTTAATACCCTTTCTTAGTGAGCACCTATGGCCCTAGAGGAAGCTACATACCAAATTTAGTTCCAATCCGTTTGGTAGTTTTGAAGAAATCGTGATTTAATAATTTTGATCCCCAAACCCCAATAAAATTTCGATTTTTTTTAAACCCTTTCTTAGCGAGCGCCTATGGTCCTAGAGGAAGTTACATACCAAATTCCATTCTAATCTGTTCGGTAATTTTGGAGAAATCGTGATTTAGTCATTTTTACCCCCAAACCTCCCTAAATTTTCCAATTTTTTAAAACCCTTTTTTAGTGAACACTTATGGCCCTAGAGGAAGCTACATACCAAATTCCATTCCAATCTGTTCCGTAATTTTGAAAAATCGTGACGAGTCAGTGAGTGAGTGAGTGGTATTTCGCTTTTATATATATAGATAACTGAATTTTTTGAGTTTTTTTTCTATAAAGGGGGTTGTTTTTCAAAATTTGTCAAAACCTTTTTTGTGCATCAATACTTGTCTAATTGACATGTTTGGTGCAAATTTGTTCGTAATCGATCGAATAGTTTTCTCTCTAGCTTTGTAGGCCTATACATATAGACAGACGGACATACAGGCAGACATGCAGACATATAGACAGACATTTTGTAAAAAAAACACTATTTGGACTCAGGGGTCCCAAAACTGACATTTCCACAAAAATCTCAACGTCAATTTTTTTTGCGATCAATATACTTTCTCTATAACCTACTATAGTATAGTGAGAAAGTAAAAACAGATACAAACCTTTTGGTTTTCCGGCTTAAACAGCTGTAGCTTTTCTACTGTAGGTTTTAGGAAAAATCTGAGACAACTGTGGCGATTGAAAATTTAGTTCTCTCCAACTTTCATATTAAAAACAATTTCTCAAACGCGATCTAAGGGCTTAAAATTTCATATTTTGCTTTAAGGGATTTCTGCCGTAACTTTTGAACCGTTAACCGAATGAGTACGTGTAGAGTGCGGAAGCCTACAATGTTTACTTAAAGCCCAATTGTTTACGTGGAAAATGTAGCGGGTTTAGTTTTTGAAATTTTATTCCTCATCACTTCGTATGTAGGAAAATGTAAAATTTTCATCAAAATAAGGGAGTTTTTAGTAGTATCCTGAACACACTGTAGCTAGCTCAAATCAAAAATGTATTATTATTGTTTATACCTCTTGTCTACTCCAAATAGCTGATAAGAGTAGCAATGTGTATTGTGCTTTAACCCAGCTCTGTATATCAGACAACACATAAAGTTTATCAACATTGGTCAATGATTAAATGGCACTATTAAAACAGTTGCATTAGTAATTCCTAAACTGAAAGGTTTTCCAATTTCCAAAAGTAGAAATTACCAGTATTTTAGGTTCAACGTAGTTTAACTTTTACTGGTTTAAAATAATCCCCAACTAATGCCTGCATTTTGATTTTTTTTTTTATATTTCACGTCGAACTAGCCTGGTGGACAAGCTGGGATTAAATTTAATCCAAGTTTAAACCACGATTGTTTCGTCGGGACTGGGGCTGTTTCAATTAGAAACAGTTGGCATTGATTTGATCAAGTACAAACTAATGAAGTTATACTTTTATAATTACCTTTTCGACCATCATAATGTCAACAAAGAGGACAACAATAAATGTAATTTATTAACAGTCAACTTAACTGCATTTATAACTGTTTAATCGAAAATACATTCAATTAATAACGGGGATATTATAAATTTGTTGATATTAGCATGCTGCGCTGCAAGCTGCTCGTGTAAATAGGGTACAAATGTCGTGTGCAAACTGATATCAGCATGCTGACAATCATCGGACCTGCTTATCCTACCTAGCAAACTCTTCAACTTGTAGCGCTGCAAGCTGATGCGCGTTATACATGTAGCCATTGTTTCAGATACATGTATGTTACTTGTTTTGTGTCCACACTAGCCAGCCAGTGTTTCCTGAGATGGTGACCGATGAAGACGTGGCTTGTGCTTGTTATTTGGTTCTAAACCATGTGGCTAACCTGTCGAGGAAGAGGCAGTGGTGTTCCCGCACATTTCTTGAAGAAGGTTCGCAATATGGTCAAAACATACTATCTGACCTAAGGTTTGAAGATGGTGGTGGTTTCTGAAACTTTACAATAGTGACTCCTACTTTGTGAAACATTGTAGGGCCAAACATTGCAAAGAAATGTTTACGTTTTAGAGGCTCCATTTCGGCTACAATTCTACTTGCTGTGACATTTTATTTAAACAGGTCGAATAGTTTTCGAGTTTTGCCAGCGAAACATGCGCAGGCTGATTTTTTTTAAATATAAATTGATATAATTGGATTAAGATACAATACTCGAATACAGCATATTTTTCTCATTAATAAATTATATATGATTGTTATTGTTACTCGAAATCACGACATCAAAATTTGTTTTGCTGATTTAAGTTAATATTATTTAAAATACAGTGCAAAGTTTTCCAACATTTCCAGAGTAACGAAACAGGGTCGGAGAGAGCATAACTGAGTATAAACTCAGTGCGGATGATTTCCTTGGGACAAATTTGCCACTGGTTGTTCTTGCTAATATCTTTGCGAGTTGGGTTTCAGGGGAGACACAACATAGTTTCATCCGGAAGGAAACTAGAAACAAGTCTATCGTAGTCGGACTGACGATCACCCCCGTGGGAAGCCGAACCGAGTTTTATCTGTTTGCAGACAAGGTTGAGATCAAGACAATGCTAGAGTCTGCTGCTATTTTGTCTTCCTAAACTGTTGTAAGAATCGACAGTATTAACAGACATACATTGATATCGATATTTTATTTTGCAACTCCATCGTATCTATACTAATATTATAAAAAGGTAAAATTTGTTTGTTTGTATGTAGGGGTCAATCTCTGGAACTACTGAACCAATTGAAAAAAAATAGTTTTACTAATAAAAATCCCTAGGCCTAAAATTCATTTTGATAAACACATTTTTTATTTAAATATTTGTAAATTTAGTCGGAAAAAATTCTTAGGTTAGGCCTAGATGAACCGTCATTTTTATTATTTCTTCAATGTACTTACATTCATTACCATATTGAATAAAATAACAGATAAAACATCTGTTAAAAGCTGATTTCAAACTTTGAAGCAACTATTTTGTAATTCTATTTTAAATTTTAGGTTAGGATTTTATTAAAGTGTATACCAGAGCCTTGCTGGTTCTATTGACCTTTATTATTTAACTGCTGTTATAAAATATACGAAATAATTTGATTTGAACAATTAACATTATTTACCATCTTAGCTTTGGGGTTATTATTAATATATTATAATATTATATTATAGTGGTAAAATTTGTTTGTTTGTAAGTAAAATTTCTGGACCTACAGAATCGATTGAAAAAATAGTTTTTGAAAAAAATGTTTAACTATACATAATATTAAGTTTTGTCCTTTATTAAGTTTTGTCGAACTAACCAACCTAAGTCGTTTTTAATGTGAGTTTAATCAAAATATGTAACATTTTATTTATATGTTTTTATATTTTGCTTAAGTTCGACTACTAGACGATATTTTAGTTTATTCGAAAATCAAACTTGACCTTTCCAATCAACTGTAAATCTAGCATTTATTGTTAACGTGTAAAATTTTCAATATTCGAATGGACCTCAACCCAGAGGTATCGCTGTGTGTTGGGCTTACCAACAGAATATTGAAAGAAATCCCACAACAATTCCAGTCTTATTTCTTTTCATTCAACAATACGTTTCTCAACCTTTCCCTTATAGCCGTCGCGTCGGTTGTTTTCTCATAAATAAGTCTTCGCTTTGTCAAAACATTTCTGGAATATCGGGACAATTTCACATTCTTCCCTCTGCATTCTGTGAGAATATTGAGAATGAATGTGAATGGCGACCTCGACAGCTTTCTTCCCTCCCCAACTATTGTTGCAATAATAACTGATGCACAACGTGAAAGTGTTTTACGTTATTTATAAAACTTGAAAAACATTGGAATCGTATTTAGCCAAATCTTTCAGGATGTCAGAAAACATTGTCTGCTCTAGCTACACTTGTTTGTGCCAGTCTGCTGTTGAAAAGTAGTATGAAAAGAGTCACAGATTTCACACCAACCTGTCGACCATATGAAATACGAGCTGCCCGATCCGGCTTAGCACGGATAGACAAATCAAACTTAAATGTTTATTAACAACAACAACAACAAAATAAATAAATATATTACACTATGTATTTCTTATGGGGATTTTTAGTAACTTTTTAGACAAATCGTGATTTAGTAAGTTTGCCCCCCCCCCCAACCCCCGCTAAAATTTCGAGTTTTTTGAAAACCTGTTTTTGAAAACGGCCATATAGAAAGTTGCATACCAATTTTGTTGCAATCCGTTCGGCAGTTTTTGAGATTTCGTGATGAGTCAGTGAGTGAGTGGAATTTGGATTTTATATAAATAGATAAATATTCTAAAACCCCTTCACAATTAAAATGCAACAAATAATTTATTGTTACAAATTTATCTTATCTTACCTAACAAAACATTAAGTGCTAAAACTTTCAGTGTAATATAGCAGTCATAAGAAATGCATGCGGTTTTTGAGGTTGGCTTTTTGTTTTATAATGTAGAATATATGTTTTATAATGAGGAAAACTCTTTAACTTTGAACATATTTATCAACTAACAAGAACTATTATTCTTATTACTTGTTATAATAATACTGTAAATGTAAATCAAATACTCAGACAATATGTTTAGTGAAATCTTAAAGTCTAATTATAAAATAAATTAATATATTTCAACCACTTAAGTTACTACGTACATATATCTTTAAAAGCAACTCTACTTTCCAATTTTCCTCTCCGTTGATTTTTCCCATTAAGGAAATTCCTTCTTTTTTATCCCGCTCAGGGCGCCTGCCATTTAAACGCGTGGTTTTTGCACTAATTTCCACCATATTTAGAGTAACTACGTAAATTTTTTTTCAATTTCCAGAATGAATTACAGTGTATAATTTTGTAAGGTTTATATTATTTCGCGAATGGAAAGACAGAACAGATTGAACTTTGATTATGATTTTAGGGAGAATCGTATTTTGAAATCAGTTTTATTCTTTTAATACGTTTATTTGTATTTAGAATATATTATTATAACTAGCTGTGCACTCTCGCAGTAACGATATTTAAACATTAACAACTTAACCAAGGTGTTGTATAAGCCTAAATGGTATTACACACATAAACATAGTTTACATGCATTACTCATTATGTATCACATGCCAAACCTTTAACCACACTAGATAGTCACATTATAAAATTTGGGAATTAATAACTAGCAGGTAGGTACCCGTGGCTTCGCACACGGTCCAAAGATTTGCCGCATAGTAATAAATGTTTATTGTTTTAAGGGTGTTTATTACATTTTCACCCCTTAGCAGCTAGCTATAAAATGCTATTATGATTTACATAGTATATATGTATTGTAAGAAATAAATGCACCAATTTCCAGCTCTCTAGTCTTAATGGAAGTATAATAATGAAAATGTATTGTTTTAGGGGTTGTTCCAACCCTTAAATCTAAATGAATTCTAGCCTGTTTCATTCCAGGTCGTGATCTTTATGTGTGCCAAATTTCATTCAAATCCATCTAGTAGTTTTTACGTAATTGAGTAACACACACACACACACACAAACATCATTAGATTTGTATATACTAGTACAGATGAACAAATCACACAGTTTAAAAACAAACACTCTTATACAGCTAATAATTACTTCAAAAAGGTTACATTTTTGTCGTTTACTCTACAGGAAAACAAGTCAAAACCTTGATTATTGCACGTAATGAGATTTCACTGATAATTAATCAGCTATTAGTTGTAAATACAAAATGATTATAAAACTAATCACAATGGTGTAAAGGTATTATATGTCATATTTAAATTAATGAAATTACACATTCAACATTTTTGCGCAGTATTGACATTTTAACCAATACCATCACTCCAGTTTGGGAGAACGTGAACACATTTGTAAGCATTAAAATTTTTATTTATGTGATGAGCTCTCGCTGAATGGTTCTCTCAAACTAAACATCCTATTACTTTAAATGAGCAATTCTTGTATCTATCTTTGTATCTGTCGCGGATCTCGAAAACGGCTCTAACGAATACAAAGAAATTTTGTATTTAGCTGTAGTTTTGATTTTTAGGTCCACCCATATAGTATTTCGTGTAAAAACGAAATTTTTTGAGAAAATATAATTTAAAAGTTGAAAAATTTTAACATACGGTCTTATGGGTTGCCATGTTGGTTACAAAATAACAACGAAATATAGTAAATAAAGCGATCAAAACAGCTGTTTATAAACAAGCCAATTTATACTGTTTTAGCACGTTGGAATTAGAATAAATTGGGCCTGATTTAACAATTTATTTTGTCAAAAAAAGGTAAACTTCTCAAAGATGGATCAATTCGAATGGTCAATTTTGTAATAAAGGCCTGGCTAATTTCTGAAACATATTATTGAGGTTATGTTAATCTTGCAATAATTTTTACTATATTTAGGCCTGGTTTCAAAACTTTAGTTGACAGGAGATAGTAGAACTAGGACT
>JAGFPH010001902.1:109096-122865 GCA_018207615.1 Philaenus spumarius
TAATCTTGCAATTACTGTTAATATATTTAAGCCTGGTTTCATAATTTCAGTTGACAGAAGATTAACGAGATTCTCTAGCGAACTTTCCAACTGCGAGCGAAGCGAAGCAGCCATCTGAGGCCGAAGGCCGAGGCGGGGTTGGGACGAGAAACGTCCAGGGGCAGAGCTCCTAGTGTATATAACATGGAGGATTTTAAGGAAATATTTTGTATCTTTTAACAAAGGTTAATAGAGGATACGATCAATTTTATATTCTAAAAAGGATGTTTGGGCTTCAAATTGGTGCATTTGTCATGCGCCCATGTTAACTTTTTCTCCCAAACTGAGTGTTGGTTCCTGCTTCCATTTAAATACGTTGCCGTATTTTTTTTAAACCTCAGTTATTTTTATACAGCGATATTTTGGGTTTTTTATTTTTCTGTAAATTGTGTAAAATCAATTACACATAATGTTTACAAATCGGTAGATTTCTATCTTTAATTTCTGTATTTGATTTAGTACGAAAGGACCAATTCAATGAATTTAATCATTTTTATTTCATATTAATTAACTGTATTGCAGAAATTAGTGCATTCAATTTAGAATTTAATTCTATAGATTTTCTATATTCATTATATGTATTTTATTAATGTATCAATTTTGATTATTTTTATTATTTCAAACTTTAGTTGAACGTAAAATTCTTGGTTACGTTCAAGTTCGTCCTAATAAATAAGGATTTGTAGGTATTTTTCAACCTTTTTCAGATGCTATTAGATTATTTACTAAAGAGCAATAGATTAATTTTAAATCTAATTTATTATTTTTCTTCTGTTTTTAGAGTATTTATTTCGTTACTTTTGTGAGTGGTTTATCCTTTTTTTAATTAATTGTTTTTCATTTAATTATGGTATTTTATTTTTACTTTGTTGTATAAGAATATGTATTTATTCTACCATGATTTCTGGTTGCTCTCCTTGTTCTACTTATTCTTTATTAGGAAGTCTTCGTTCTGTAGCTCAATCTCTTTCTTATGAGGTAAGATTATAACGTAATGGCGAATAAAGAAATTAATGTTTTGTTGAATAATTAATTAAACATAACCAAACTGACAATCAATAGAAGTAATACTTATTCCTTTCCTTCTACTAATGTATCAAGTACTATCATTACTATTTGTACTATAAGTACTATATGTACTAAATCATATACAGAATTATATTTTGAAAATATTTGTATAACAAACAATATAAACAAAATGATTTCATTATGAACGCCAGGAAAGCCTTGCTAAAATTGTTGACTACCGCATTAGCATAAACCACTTAAAAGTTCTCTTAGCAGATAATTAATTACAATTTAAAGAGAGCTTAACAGTAAATACCCCCCGGGGGCAGGTGGGGATGCGCAACGGGACTGTTGGCAAAAGTAATAAAAACTTCACCTCCCTGTTTTAATTTAAATTCCAGCTTTGATTTATTCTAGAAATCTGAGTCTTTGTTTCAAGAAAGAGATTTACGTTCAAGCCAGCTCTGGCGATTGGAACAATGTTGATATAAGCTTTCTCAACTATCTGTATATTTAACTATTGGAAACGAAATGCTTCGCTATTGCTTGATTTAGTTTTAAGGATAGTTATCAGATTTCATCCCTTTAACTTAAATAATAAAATTGAAAATTGTTTTGTAACCTCTTAAAAATAATATTACATAATTTTATGTTTATAGCTTGTATGAAGTTAGTTAAATTTGTGTTTATTTTATAGGGATAGCAACCCCATTTCAACCCTTTAGATAAGAACTATTCTTTATTTTAAGTTGGAATAAATCACACATTTAAAAAAAAAAATCATTAATATCGATTGAGTATTTTCGGAGTTCATCGCGGACAAACACCATTACAATGGATTTTTTATGTACAGACATAGATTAGTAAAGATGCACTGTTTGGTATTTAAATATACAATTAGGTACATAAAAAATAAAGATAAACATATTATATTTAGTTTCATTCTAATTGGCTGTTTAGTTTTCAATATAATTATGTTTAAACTAATGTAATGTTCTTTGGTATGTTGAATGTCAAAGGTATGTTGAACCATCTTGTAACATCTAAGTTAATTTAGAATGTAACAAAGTGGTTGAAATAAAGTTTGTTTGCAATTTTAAACGCATAGGAATAATTAGTAAAAGATACTGTTTGGTATTTAAATATAAAATTTTACATATCAAAATAAATATAAAATTGTGATATTTTAAAAGCTTTTAGTTTCATTCAGATTGTTTGTTTAGTTTTCAATACAGTAAAATTATGTTTAAACTGATGTATGTTCATGGTTATGCATGGTGTTAAATAAATTGTTTATTATTATTATTTTTGAAAGCGAAAATATGATTTGAAAAGTATTGAACCAATTCATAGATAAGATATGTTTTATATAAACAACATTTTAAACAGCATATCTCTAAGTATATAGATATGTAACTGCCGATGTTTGAATTGAATTATAATACAGAAATCATTTTTCGATGAGTTTTGTTTCTGTTTGTTAATAATTTTTCAATATAACCTAAATAGATGTTGGTTTTGAAGAATAATAAACTGATTATACATTTGCTAAGTAAATTTGCTATGGTAATAAATGTAAACAAACATATGTTGCTAACACTGATTTGAATAAAAACCCCTAACCACAAAAAAGAAACAAAGACAATAACTAAACAACTAAATTGTAAGTGATGTACATTTCGATGACTTGGGCATCATCCTCAGAGGGTTTGAATACTACTATGTTGCTAAGCTTTTTATCCGAACAGCTGTTTTTGTGAGTTATGGTCTTGTGTTCATAAAAAAATCCCATCGAAAAAAGTACGTTTAGTTTTCCCAAATTTCAAAATTTGTAGGGAACTTTTCAAATTTTTCTTTCCATAAAAACCTCATTTGGACTATTACGAACATTAAAAAATTTGGAAAACGGTTGACCCTAAAGGCCATCCATGTAACTTCCCGCTAAGTTTAATTACAACAAACACTATTTTTGGAAATTTTGAACTGCCATAACTTTAGAATGAATAAACCGATTTTTATGCGATTTGCGGCAATCGATGCAGTTTTTTAAGTCCATTGAAAGAATCAACAACAAAAATTTTTGAGATGAAAAGTTTCGGAGAAATTGAGGAAAACACTTTTTTTTATTTTTTTCGTTCACGATATCTCGCGAATGAATCAACCGATTTTTATGCGATTTGCGGCAATCGTTGCAGTTTTTCGAGTCCATTGAAAGAATCTACAACAAAAATTTTTCTGATAAAAAAATTTCGGAGAAATTGAGAAAAAACACTTTTTTTATTTTCTTTTGTTCACGATATCTCATGAACAAATTAACCGATTTTAACCGGACTGGTAGCGATCGACGTCGCTTTTCAAGGTTAAAAGCTGATTAGATTTTGGAATTGATCGGTAAAGCCATTTAAAGGTTATTCCAAAAAAACCTGATTTGAAAAATGTTTATTTCTTAGTTTTTTCGAAATTTCTCAGAACCTACCGGTCCGAATTAGTTGAAATATTCAGGAAATCTAAGTTTGATGGAACTCTTTAGAAAGCCGTTTGGTAGGATCCAATCGGTTAAGCCGTTCAAAAGTTATAAGCGGGTCACATACTTACATACACACACACCCACACACATACAAGCCCAGCTATGATTATGGCTGCGCAATTAGAATTCCAAACTATGGCACCTATCCTAATTCTGCCATAGAACAATACCAATTATGCTTATTATTAACGTACGTACTCAAATTTAGAAGAGTATCATCGATTTATCACTTTTACACAAAGATAAAAAAATGTGTACTTGGAGGCCACAAACATTGTCGAATTTGCGTAGCCATTATTGCCTCCGCACACGCTGAGTGTCATGCGACGTTGCCAAGTCTATTTAGACAAGGTCATTATAGCTACCCGCCGATGTTAAGCGGGGTTTTCGTTAAGAACTGGTGGAAGCTTTTCGTTCTCTTCCAGTTTGTCACTTACTTAATGCATCGCAGCATATTGTAGTGCGTATGTTTCCCGCTTTTACAAATTATCAAGTCATTTATACAAAACTATTAATAGGCTAAGGTTAATATTGAAATTGAATAAATTAACATTTTCTTCCTTCGGTTGTTAAGGTAATTTTAACATTAAATTGTAGGCTACATGTGATACAATAATAATTATATAAAATAGAATTTTAATTTAATTTTCGTTTAACAAATAAACTTGACATCATTTTATTATTATTATTCATAACAATTTATGAGTAAAGTAAGAATAAACCCCCAAACCTAGAGGTGATTATTTACAGCTAGTTTACCTGTGAATAATGTAAAATTTTAATTGTTTATTAATATTCATTTCTGTGAATAAAACTGTTTTACAACACATCTATCTGTCAATTCTTTTGATAATAAAATCGATATTTAATTTTTAAATTACTATTATTAATACTTATAAATAAAACTGAAGTGTCTGTCAGTGATTTCAAAATATAAACTTTTTTCTAAGCTCATATGGTTATTGACACTTTACCAAAACTTAAACATGCGTTTTTAAATGTTTTGTCTGTCCGTTTGTTTGACCGGGCTAATCTCCGGAATGGCTGAAAAAATTTTGACGAAACTTTCATTTGTTTGTAGAGGACTTCTCAGAGAATAATCTTGGCTACTTTTTAACCCGAAATATGTAGGGTTCCTATTTAAAAATTGAAAAAAAATTATGGGGTTTCGGGGATGGACATGAAACGCGACCATTATAAATAAAACAACTGATTTGGATCAAAATCTTAACACTTTGACAAGATCTTCTGTGTTTTATTTTACTGTTAACCAGCGACAGTTTATTTCTGAACTGTGTAAAAAAAAATGTGAAATGTACCGTACACATAGACGTTAAATACACCTCAAACCTGTTTCGTAATTTTTATGTTTGTTCGGGAATTATGAGTAACAAACTGGCATAAATGGGATTTGTTTATTAGAGCGTAGCTAACAAATTACGTAATCTAAAAAATCAATTTGGGCAAAACTCACTGTGCGTTTTTGAGCCATGGAACTCGGATCTAAAATACTGTACTTTTTTCAATTGCGTGTGATGTTTATATATAGGCCTTTAGGCCACAATTTTATTAGGCACTGAAATATTATTATAAATGACCTGTAAATAATGGATACTGTATTGTGTTAGAAAAACATGCATAACCCATGAATTCATTCAATTTTAAATATTACAACAGATTGAAAATCCTTTAAAAAAATGTTTTAATAATATTATTAATTTTTATTTATATGTTTGAATAACCAACGAATTTTTATCATTGACAATCATGGACTGAAATATTATTTTAAAACTAAGCTTAAAAACGGACATTATGTTAGACAAATATTTATATCTTATTAGTTATTGATCGGATTGTAAAATATTAAAACAGATTTGGATTCCTGATAAAATTTCCTATATATAGTACAACATTATTAAAACTAGGTAAATATTATAATGATAGGCCACAAATTTATTATCTATTGACAGATTGTTATGTATATGGGGGGATAGGGGGCATTGTAAATTTATAATTACAATATTTATAGGAAATCAAAGTTGAAATTTTTTTCCGATTTACCGCTAAACGGTTATACTCTTATAACTTTAATATTTAATATCCGATCTTTATTAAAATTTAATATGTTCTTTTAATATACATACTAAAGGTGTATATACAATTTCAAACATATCGGTACATAAATATATGTTTCCTTAAGAAAAATGTACCGAAGAGTTACAAATTTGTAATATCGTTTTATAAAATCACTTATATCTAAAGATTGAGTTGATTGTGGAAATTTTACATTCGTAATATTACAAGTTATTTTTTTATTAATTTTCAAAGTCCGACCGTCCTTGCGACGCTCTGATCAAATTGACCCGAAAATTGCACATTAAAAAATACATAAAATGGAATAAAATTTACAAATAATATTGTATTATTATTAAATTATTACAAGCAATAGAACAACTAATTATACACAGAATATTTTTTAGAAATATAAAATATCTCTATTGGTTTAAAAGTAATTGATGTTTGAAAATTTAAACATCGACCCTAAAAACAGTTAAAATTTGACTTTTTCGCTTCTATGCGTTACAAGATTTTGGTAAATCGATTATATCTCAAGATGTATTAATCCGATTTTAAATTTCAAAGTAGATTCGGATTCACAATTAAATTACGAATAATACGTGATATTTGTATATACGTAAATGTATAATTACAATATTTATAGCGAATCAAATTTGATTTAAATCTTTTCCCGATTTTCCGCTAAACGGTTATACGCTTATAACTTGAATATTTACTATCCGATCTTTATGAAAATTTAATATGTTCATTTTATATACATACTAAAGGTCAAGTAGATCGGTACATAAATTTAATTTTCCGTAAGAAAAATGTAGGGATTTTTTTGGATTCCTGATAAAATTTCCTATATATAGTACAACATTATTAAAACTAGGTAAATATTATATTGTTAGGCCACAATTGTATTACCTATTAAAAGATTGTTATAAAATTAATTGTAAATAATAATTCAAATGAACCGTAATTAATGAACATTGTGTTAGAAAATCATCCACAACTGACTGGATTACTAGGCAAACCCCACCTTTATAAGGACAGAATCCAAACAAACAAATCCGGCACGGGCTACATGTCAGTTAAAATGCAGTTAAATTGTGTTTTTCGCAGGAATGTTTTGGGATCTTTTTTTCATTTTATATGTTTTTGGAGTGCTGAATCCGAGATTTGCCTACAAAATTTCATGACGCAACATTGAAAAAAAAGCAAAAAATAAAAATATATGTTTTGCTTATACCTCAAAATCTATCAATTTTTAGTAAATAACAACATCCCTATATACAAAATAAAGTACATCTAATTTCCTACAAATTTCAATCTATAGCTTTTTTCTCCGGCTAATTTTTAGCGCTAAGGCTCGAGCGCTAATTGAAAATTATCGTATATTCATTTGATAGGTTCAACATAAGAGCTGTTGTAATAATTAGGATATCAGCGTCCTCCACAGCTTGCAATAAATCAATTTTTACCTTATCTAGAGTTATTAAAATGTTGTCTTTGGGTTGTGTCCACCTGATGACCAAATGCATTTGTCTTGTAACATACATACCATTACATACATCATGACGGATGAAAAGGTTATTTATTTGATAAGGAAATGTGATAGTATTAATTTACTTTAATATTTTGAAAACAAATTCCATTGGAATAACAAAATTTAACAAGTTGGCCAATGGGACAAATCTCTACATGTTGTCTGCCGCTTGTAGGGTTAACTAAATGAACAAAAATTTTCTTCTGAATACATAACAATTACATCCTACCTTTACTTAACCATCCGAGACCTACAAGAACGACGTAAGTAAAATTGTTAATAATTGACGTTCTATTACAATGTACGTTAATTACCTGATAAGTTATCGGCGGCTCCAACTAAACCTCATTCCACAGTTTTTAGAGTTACTGTGGAGTTCGTTCCACAAACTAGGCCTACTCTGGACCTCACTAATAAAAATTTCTGTAAGTACATATATAAGCTTATGTTCTATTCTTGGTTTTTTCACTTGTACTGGAATACGCACAAAATCATCCGCCTTCTCAGACATGTTTCACAAAACTGATGGAGAGCGATTTGAGCGACAGTGGAAAGTTTTCTGGAAAGCCCCGGCGACATCTGCGTCAAATCTTGTAGTCGCTTATCGCTCGCATCGTAGCCACCTACGCACTATTCACATATAACCTAATGCTTATAGAAAATTTCTTTTTCCGCTCGAGTCGCTCGAATCGTGGCCAGAGACCTAAGTGTGAAAAAGATTCACTTTCATATAGGCGTCGGCTACATGTCAGTTATCCAATAACCGGATAGGTGTGAAATAAGCCTAACGCTGGACCCACAGTTCACTTTATGCCGGCAAAATTTCAAGCCACAGTAAACGCGGTGAACCGTGGGCAGGAATAATCACCCACAGTTATGTTCGAGTTCAGTAATAATTTTAATAAATTACGCATTTCTGTAATGAAGAACAACTTTAATAATACATAGCTCAGGGTGTTTCACGGGAACCTTGACAAACTTCAGGAAATGGTTCCTTGTATCTAGGGAAGAAAAAAATGTTATATAAACATATATCCCAAACCCATTTTTTTTCGTACATATAGCTGAAAATTGTTTTTTGCAGATTTCCATGTAGTTCTAGTGTTTTTTTACCTCTAGACAAAAATTGAGTAGAGATATTGTGTTAAAACTTGTACTGGTAGTTGGAGCAGAAAATTCTGCAGACATACCATTGGTGTTTAGTCAGAAAATAACAATAATTATTCGGTGGTTGCCTTCCAAATTGTAAAATTAATTAAAAAAATTAAAGCTTAAAAAATGTTTTTTTTTTATTTCACAAGCTTTTATGTGAAAAGTACTTGACAACTTGGGCTGCAACCTTACCAAAAGTTGTCAAATTTTATGTAAAATAAGATTATATCACAACTTCCTTAGTTTTATAAGCAGTTTCAGCCAGATTTTTATGATTTTGTAAAGTATTGTAACACAAAATACAAATAAAATTTTAGAGATTGTAGGCCTACTCTAAAATTTTTCCTTTTTAAATAAGCTTGTTTTTAAACATCCAATATCATTCAGTGTGGGTTTTTATAATATAAAATATGAAGAAAATTCATTTAAACAAAATCTGCATAACTTTGCCTATTAACTGTCTACCAATTTTTCACCATAACAATCAAAATGAAAAGGTAAAACAACATGTTTAATTAAGCATCTCCAAATTTACTTACAGTAATTTAAATTGTACATATTATGAATGAATGTTTTTTTCTAAACTTCTTTTAACTTTTTTTTAACAAAAAAGTAACTTAAATTAAACATAATTTTAGGTTAGGCCTAGACTGTTAAAATACCTTCTTGAATGTATTTACATTCATTGCCATAGCAACCAATTGATTAAAATAACATAAAACAGTTGATTCGGATATGCAGCTTTTAGTACAAAATAATATTTTAAGTTAGGCCTAGGCTCAACCAACACATGTTTCAACACACACAAACCAATAAAAACTTGCTTTCAGGAATTTAAAAATAAGAAAAACTATGTTACATCCTAATTACAAATAAATAAGACATATTATAGTAGGCCTATTTATTGATAATATACAGTAATTGATAGTAACTTTTTGGTAAAGGTTTTGATTAAGTGTAGGCCTACACCTGAGCCTTACTTTTATTATAACTGTTGTTATAAAATATACGAAATAATTTGATTTGAACATTTAACATTATTTATCATCTTAGTTTTGAGGTTATTATTAATCCTACACCTTTATTATAAGTAAAACATAACATATCTTTTTAGAAGGTTCCATCGGGGTTTAGCGTGCCTAGCACGCAGGGGTCTCCCCTAGTTATAAACTAATTTATTTCATGTGCAGGTTTTTTTGTACATGTAATATTAAATTACATCTGTTAATATATAGGTCACATGGTCTACCTAAAATAATTTAGATTACGATTAATTATTTCACTCACAAATTGTAAGTGAAGCAAGCATGGAGGTTGGAGTGCAAGGATCTCATTTTGTTTTAAAATAAAGAATAATCAAACATCAAGTAATCTTTACAAACACCTAACATTCATTTTACCATTTACAATCGTGGAAGCTAAATATTATTTTGTCTAACATTATTTTTATAAAATGTAATCATTTTTAACATTATATTTTACACTTTTAAGCCCATACACAAAAGCCCATAAAAAAAAATGAGTAGGCCTAAGTATTCTGCTAGCATACCTAACACCAAATAAACATCATTCATTACTCATAATCAAACACTGTATATACATGTAATATAAAAAAAATGTGTGAAATTATAAGATTTTATCTAAAAAAACTTCATATTTCAAAATCATTTTTGGAATTTTTTCAAATAGCCATGAAACTTGTCCACATAGAATGTCTACCAAGAATGGGTATCTAAAACTTATAAAAATAAATAATTTGGCAATTTTAATAAAAATTCAGCAGAAAACAAGGCCAAAATCAAAATTGCAGGTACTTTTTACCAACAAAATTTGAGGGGTCAGTCAGAGTGTTTTGTGGACTTGTTAATGGTATAGGCCTAATAAGTTGAACTTTAATTTAAATGTAGGCCTAATAGGCTACTGAAAACGAACAAACAGCATCAGAATTTTGTAAATTTGACTATTTATTCATTTTTATGAGGGGAATTGAGCCAATGCTTTTCATGGAGGTAGAGATGTATATGGAATGCCTATTATAAACTCTAGGCCTACACTTATTATTTTTTATATTAATATTTAACTAATTTCAGTTTATAAACTTACTCTTCTACTTAATGTAAATTCTTTGAGATTCTATTCATTCAAAACATAAGGTCTTAGGCCTATTAACTTAAGTTGATTATGTGCAGGTTTGACTTGAACCATAAACTATTTTACAGTTAGTAGCTTAAACTTTTAAATATCCTTAATATGCTACTTATTCTGGTCTATTGAAATTGCATATATCTTTTAGTGGCAAACTTATACTAATAAACTATAATTATTCCTCGTAGATAATCTTAATATTCGCTGACATGGCGCTAGTTTAAGTACTATTCGACCCTAGGCTAACCTACGGCAACAGGAATACAAGAATAATAAAAAAAACCTAAAAGGTTCTAACCTATAGTATTTAGTCGCAGTATGTGTACCTGTATTGAACATTTAACAGTAGAATGTAAAAGAACGTTGTTGTTTGCAAAAATATTAGGCTAGAGTCAAATAGTAAACTTATACCGTTGAAACCAGAAAACCATTTATCCATCCATATGACATGCATATAGCAAGAATGGATTCATAAATCTTAGTAGAAATAGGCCTAGGTTATTTTGTAAATTCTAGTACTGAGAGCTACACAAAATCTAGGCAAAAAATAAAATTTCAAGTAATCTTCACTAAAGACACAATAATTTTAGAGACCATCATCTGTAGACTTTTTTATAATATGAGTAATTGAAATATAAGTCAGTCTAATACTGAATAACTAATAAACAATTAATAACTGAAGTGGGTAAATAATATAAAAATGTATTCGGCTCTTACGTTCTTAAACGCGAACACATGAGAACCGCCTCTACCTTATTGGATTGCAATTAAACCAAAAATGATGAAGGAATATTTATGCGCACGAGAAACCTGGCAACACTGCCAACATAAAGTTTAACTCTTGTGACGGCCGGCAGAGCGCTCTGTCAACGCGTCACCAAAAACATTGTACGAGTTCCAGATAATACCCTCCTTCGATCACGAATGTCTTACAATGATTTTGGCGACGTTTTTCAAATGTATTTAAAATGATCAGTTAGACTTTTAGTAGCCACAAAATGGTGATTAAATTGTGGCACCCATCGAAATGCTGCCACAATTGGAACCGGCGCCATAGCACGGGATTCTCATTGCCAATTGCTGCCACAAATATTGCTAGGCTCCTACACACACACGCACACACACACCCCAAACACGCACACACACACATACAGACAGGGCGACACCCTCTCGGGAGTGGTCAGAGAAGATTCCTAGGACCTCAAAACGTCGAGATCTGATGAATACTCGATTTTCGAAAAACGGGGTGAAACCAATAACTTCCCGATTTTAGAAAATTTTCAATTTTCTTAGCGGGAAGTTAAAAAAATAGCCAAATCGGTCCAGCAGTTTTCAAGTGATGCGCTTACCAACGAACAGCATTTCATTTTTATTTATATATATTGTAATAAAAACCCCAAAGCTAAGATGGTAAATAATGTTAAATGTTCAAATCAAATTATTTCGTACATTGTATATCAGCAGTTATAATAAAGGTTAAAGAACCAGCAAGGCTCAGGTATACACTTGAATAAAAACCTAACCTAAAATTTAGAGATACAAATAGTTGCTTCAAAGTGTGAAATTAGGTGTTAATGGACAGATTAGAGCAAACAGCTGTTTTGTCTAATAGAGTAGTGTTAAAACCCTCTGAGGATGATGACCATGTCATCGAAATGTACATAAGGGTAACGTATTAAACACAACTTACAAATTTAGTTGTTTAGTTATTGTTTTTGTTCCTTGTTTAGTGGTGCGGGTTTTTATTTAAATCATTGTGATTTTCTCGCCACAGTGCTCTTTTATTTGTTTAAGCTGTTCTATGTGTTATTTTATTCAATTTTATTGGTTGCTATGGTATTTCATCAGTCTAGGCCTAACCAAAGAATTTTTCCGACTAAATTTACAAATATAGAAATGAAAAATGTGTTTATCAAAATTAATTATAGCACATGTTACTCAGGGCTAGTGAAGCTTTTAATTAGTAAAACTGGTCTTCAATCGGTTCAGTAGTGCCAGAGATTACAAATAACATACAAACAAACAAAAAATAAAAAAACAAAAACAAACAAACTACCTCTTTATAATATTAGTGTAGATTAATAATAAACCCAAAGCTAAAATGGTAAATAATGTTAAATGTTCAAATCAAATTATTTCGTATATTTTATAAGAGCAGTTATAATAAAGGTTGAAAGAACCAGAAAGTCTCAGGTCTACACTTTAATAAAAACCTAACATAAAAGTTAGAAATTTAAATAATTCCTTTAGAGTTTGAAATCAGCTGTTAATGGAAATATTGGAGCAAACAGCTGTTTTCTCTGTTATTTTATTCAATTGGTTGCTGTGGTAATAAATGTAAATACATGTGATGATTTATCAGTCTAGGCCTAACCTAAGATTTTTTCCGACTAAATGTACAAACATTTATATTAAATTTTTTTTTTTTATAAAAATGAATTGTAGCCTATGTTCCTCAGGGATAGTGTATCTTTTTATTAGTAAAACTATGTTTTTAATCGGTTCAGTAGTTCCAGAGATTACCCCCAACATACAATCAAACAAAGAAACAAATTTTACTTTTTTATAATATTAATATAGATATAGATTCTTCTGTACGTGTGTAACTTCTTCACTGAACTCCTAAGAGGCTGGACTAATTTTGATGTAATTTTGTGTGTGTGACTGGGTCCTTGAATGGTTTAGATTCACAACTGGAATGGGTTGAAATGGGGTTGCTACCCCTATTCAATAAATATAAATTAATCTAACTTCCTATAAGCTATAAAGCTAAAATGATGTAATATGTATTATTATTTTTAAGAGATATACAAAACTATTTGCTATTTAATTACTTAAATAAAGGGATGAAATGGGATAACCACCCTTAAAATTAGTCTAGCATTATATAAATTGGATAGATAAACCTTAAGTGACCTTGATTATAGACTATCGACGGTAGAAATGAATATGCAATTAACAAATTCTCCCAACATATTTTCATTTGCTACACCTTTCATTGTTTTATTCATTAAATTTAATATTTTCGTTTTACTATACGGCAGCCTTGAAACTGTAACAATCTTTTATCGCGTTCTAGATGTTGATTTCTCGAATGCAATTTTTTTGTCAGAGCATTTTTTCTCACACAATTTTAAAACCTTTTTACTGTTGTAAAGGGTGTTTTTAAATTCTACAATATGTTAAATTTGTAATTAATAATGTTAGGGATATGGCTGAAAATGTTTTAAAGCACAAAAGTAATAACTTCAGAACACAGATGTGTTTACTTCTTCGGATTTGGATTTT
>JAGFPH010001902.1:122875-139990 GCA_018207615.1 Philaenus spumarius
AATAACTTCAGAACACAGATGTGTTTACTTCTTCGGATTTGGATTTTCTTTATTGTTGTATTATATGTTGTTGTAGATATACGGTAAAACAATAGATATAACAGTAGGGTAATCAATAAAGGGTAAAAAGGGTAAACAATAAAGTTTTAAAGTTTATGTTTGGGAAAATGAATGTAACAACCAACGAATGTAAACCATTAGATGCAGGTATATTTTCAACGGATTGGTAATTGATTTGTTGGAAGTCAGGTGTAGAGTCTTGAAATGTGTATGTGTTATGAATGAGAAGGTTAAATAAGGCATTTGTATCAACAGATTTATAGTAACATTACTCATAGTGCTCATCTCCAACAAACTCGTCAAAAGTGGAACTGTATATAATTTGAAACCTATAAGCGTTTGTGTTTTTGACTAAACCTTAGCTTGGCTTGGTTGTTTACATTTTGCAGTTTATGATAGTTAAATAAAGTAAGTACATTTATTGTTACTTCAATTATATCTTAAGGATTTACGTATTTTTTCGAATTTCCAAAGAAAAGATTCTTTGCAGTGATTCTTATGGTAACACCTAAGGTCAGGAGTGGATATATATAAACTGTTTGCACTCTAAAGACCGAATTTTAAGTCCGATTTTTCGTGCTAGAATAAAACTTTTTGGGAATTTATCTAAAGAAAGAAATATGAGACATTATTCTGCAAATACTGTTTTTTTACACGACCTTATATCAAATCTGGTTCACCCAAAATCGATCAAAACGTAAAATACAATAAAAGTACCCCGTTTAAATCAACATGGGTGGTTTTACCTTGGGGGCAGGTGCTGATCCGATGTTGAAGGCCAGGGTGGAAACTTGCTAAGCGCAATAATTTATCTGAGGCCGCCAGGGCGAGTGGAAAGAAGTAGCGCGTTGGCCGAGGCTGGGGGCTGAGGTGCAAGCAATTCCACTATAATAGTTGTGGGCAGCGTAACTCTGAACCAGGATCGCTTCACATCCGCTGTAAATCCGTTAGACGCTAGATTTTTCCTGGTTCAGAGTAACGCTGTCCACAACTATAGTACTTCGTACTGTTCAACGCCTTCGTGAGTAGACCAATTTATCAAATAGTTGGTTAAATCCTTAAAACATATAAACTTAGTTATATAAATTCGTCCAACTCACATCAGCGGAGCAGCGTGTGATCGAATTGTACATATATTCAACCATAGGTTGTAAAACGTATCAAAAATTTAGTAGTATCTCTGTTTTAATAGCAGTTTTTAGACATAATAGATTTGGGAAATCATGTTCCTAGTAAATCCCCTGTAATTGGGTTTTGACATTTCATTTTGCAATCGTTTCAAAACTATTTGTATTGCAATACACATATTTAAATATTATTTGGGCATTATATTATAAAGCTTTCAACTTTGTGATAGGTTTATTGTTAATTTAGTTATTCCATGTTTCATGTTTTCACCGATGCATACTAAAAGCATATACATTGGCAGCCATTGCACATTCAAATTGGTTGCAATGATTGGAATGGAGAGATTAGGGAATGATATTCTTTTGTTAAGGTAAACAAAGGTTTCTTTTACTCAGTGATTTTGAGCTCTAAATACAGATGCAAATCGAGAACAGTTTTATTAATAATGATGGACTGACGATAATAAATCTGGGACGAAATAGAAAAAACTTCAACACAAAGAAACATATCTGAATATTTACATGTTTAAACAAAGCAAAGATATGCGTTATAATTCTTAAAAGATTTTAATTTTATGAAACTTATTAGTTTGGAATAAAATTTATTGAAATTGTTGTTAGTTAAAAGTTTAACTGTGGCAAGAGCGTGGAATAAAGAGGTTGGTTTTGAGTAAACTAGAAGTTTGAATAGGTTAAGTTTTCACTTAAACTTTCACAATAAAAACCCAAAAATTTTACGATCGGATGTCGTAGATCAAGCGGGCAACTTTCAAAGTGTTTATCAAAATTTTAAAGTATCAAGTATGTTTAGAAATTAGTTCCAAAAGGTAATTTATTTAGGAAAAAAAGGTTATGAATTTCAAGTTTGAGTGAAATTATAAAGACAAAACTTAGACCGTTTGAAATAAAAATTGCCAACATCATAGGGATAAACAGTTACCTTGATTTCCAGGTTATAGGTTCCATTTACGGGAATGTCATTAGCTTAAAATAACCCTTTCCCTTCAGCTACTACTGTAAGAGGTCTTTTTTGCCTTTATTAATAGAGTAGAAAGAACAACTTATCATCCGGGCGGAAAAGTGCCATAAAAGAAGCATTGAATATACTTTGTCGCCGCCTATAAGACCTGCTTTTGATATAAACAAATTTAATTCTGTAAAGTATATTCAATACTTTTTATATGACCACTTTTCGGTTCGTTAAATCATATGTTACTAAACTGCTGAAACAACAGTGCGTCATTGAACTTCCCTGTCTGTGTATTCCTGGGTTAACCTCAATTGTTTTTGTAAATACGAATGTCCGTGTTTTAATTAGGTTTGTTAAACGGTAAAATGTAAATTATTCACTAAAACTGTAGCTGGAAGCAAGCAAACATGCTTAATGTGCGGTAACATTTCCTTTCTGGTTGAAAAAGTGACATTGAACAGAAATTACTATTATTTTAAAGAGAGTTTTAAATACTTATATCGTTTTTCCTAAAAAAATATTGGTTAGAATATTCTATCCCCAAAATTAAATGATATTGTTTTTACATATGCAAATTGTATTTAAAAATTTGATTGCACCCTTGTGCTATAAAATATTAAATACATAATTTTGAAAATGTTTAAATCCTGTGTTCTAATACGTTTAAGTTTCCTGGTTGAAACACACTTTAAATGTAGTGTGCTTTATTCATTGTTTTTTAAATATATTAATGTTTCACATAACTTGTGGCTGCTAGTTAACGTCTGTGAAAAAAATTAAATTATGAAATTTTATGTTTTTAATCCTCCGTAGTTGATTGAAACAACCGAATCAAACTTTCCTGTAAACTGAGTTTGTTATGTACAATCCATTTCGTAGAGGTAGCACAAAACGTCAAATAATACATTTAATCTTTCTTTTTACAGACTACCTTTGAAATTGATACTGTTTTGCGATTCAAAGTGTCGACGTTGATTTAGAAAGTTCTCTGTCAAAGCGTTAGTTGGCATAAACCAGAAGTTCTATTGTCCAATATTGGTCTACATCTCTTCAGTTCCGCTTATGGTTGTACCACCTCAGTAAATTATGTTGCTGCGAGAGGTGGAATGCTAAAAGAACTTGATTAACATAATATTTCATATTAAAGCAAACTTGGAGGGTTGACTAATTAAAAACCACGTGTAATTTCACTTGATTTTCAATGGTTCAAACATTTTTTACTTAAAGCTTAACGCAGTCTCTAATAAAATTTCAAACAAAGACCTCTTCTATTAAACTAATGGCAAAAACATTTTGTATCAAACCATCACGAAATGAGATTTTCATGAAATCAGATTATTCTTTGTGTACTACATTACTTAGACGTTTCTAGTTAGATCAATCAAGCATCAAGTAGCACCCGTGCTTATAATACAGGTTAGGTTAGACTTTGAGTTCACCGTAGTATTACCAACCACAGCGTTCACTCGCGCAAAGCAAATGTAAATAAAATATTGTATACTCTTATATTTTCAGGAAATTATTATTGATTTGATTACGACAAAGACACTTGGATTGTTGTAGGCAAGTGAGGGCAGATCATGAGTCGCCAGAGTTCTTCGTAAATTAGCTTCCGCAATAAATAGCATTTATTTACTTTTACTTTCTCACTATACTATAGTATAAAGTATAGTGATCGCAAAAAAATCGACGTTGAGATTTTTGTGGAAATGTCTGTTTTGGACCCCCTGAATCCAAAAAAGTGGTTTTTACAAAATGTCTGTCTGTATATATGTATACAAAGCTAGAGCGAAAACTATTCGATCGATTTCAAACAAATTTGCACCAGACATGTCAAGTAGGACTGTATGGATGCACGAAAAACGGTTTTGAAATATTTTGAAAAACTACCCCTTTTTGGCAAAAAAATCCCCAAAAATTCAGTTATTATTTTTTTGATAAAATTTGGCTTATTTGTAGCCCTTAATGGAACCTACCATATGCAAAACCGCATCTTTCTAAAAATTCTCGTTTAGCTAATAATAATAATAATAACTGATTTTTGGGGTTTTTGGCCACAAAGGGGGGTGTTTTTCAAAAAGTTTTAAAACCTTTTTTCGTGTACACAGCCCTAATTGAAGTGTTTGGTGCAAATTTCTTCGAAATCGATCAAATAGTTTTCTCTCTAGATAATAATAATAATATTTATTAGTTAATCTCCTACTTTAATAAATCACCTCTCCTACCCGACATACAATTATGAAGTCACAGTGAATCAGTTTAATAACTTAAATATGTTTGTGAGAAAGTATGTGCCAGTTCCTGGTACCGTTTTTTTATATAAATTTTATTTTGGTAATGTAGTTCAGTATTATTCAATTAATGCTTCTTTGTATAGTCTACAGCTAGTGTGTTGTAAGAGTGCATTGGTTTCTTTTCGGACTGTATTTTAAAGCCGTAAAGCTGGTTATATTGAGTTGTAAACTCGTTACGACGGCCATCAAATATGTTTGCCCTTGTAAAATATAAAGTCTAAGTTACGAGCTCCCTCATCCTCAGACAACGGGATTATAAATAAGATATTAACGCGTCAGTTAGTGACCTAGGCAGGGTTAAATTAAATTCTTTAACTATTTTCTGTGCGGCTGATTATGTACAAAGGGGCGCCCATGTGATATTTTATAGGAGGGGGGGGCTAGACCGGGGTATGGGGCTCAACACGTTCAATGCTAAGGAAGCACATGTGAGCTTGACCCTGAACACTATGAGAAGTACTTTCAATACACAGTGCATTGCGTGCTTTGCACGCCAACCCCCGTGTTGGGAGTATTTTCAATACACAATGCATTGCGTGCTTCACACGCCAATTGTAAGCCTATATGCTATGAACGCACATGTGAGTCCGATTTAAAATATTAGTGATTATTACGTGGAAAGGTTCAAAAATAAAAAAACAAAGTAATTTCTACTCATTTAGACTGTAGATATAAAAAATAAAAGGTCAGCTCCTAGCATACGAAATACGAAATTTGCGTAGCGGTGAACGTGTTAAGGAGTACCCTCCCCTCCTTCGCCAAAAGGAGTCCAGGGATATTTTGGACCTCCCCAAGAAAACTTTTAAAATTTGGGAAGCCAATTTGGCTGTTCAGGTGAAATAGTAACCAACACAGCATTGAGTCTGTACCTTTACACTGTCAGTGAATACACAAAGACCTATAACACTCCTAGAGGCCGCACCAAGTAGTGACCCAGCAGCTCATGCTTGAACTCTTGTAAAAAGTAAAATAAGTATATGAAAAATCAAACGGCACATAAAATTTAAAACATAATATATTTGTGCTAATCTCTTAAAAGAAAAATGCCTGACTATAATTAGTTAATAATATACATATTTTCCTTTCCATAGGAGCTAGGGGAGCCGTGCCCCCCCCCCCCCCCCCTCTGCCCATATGTAGGGGCGCCCATGAACATGTAATATCTCAGTCGTTTAGTTTTAGGGTTTTATTTTTCTATTATATACAACTTGTATGCATTTTCACTAGTAGAAACGATTATAGTTAACGTTTTTAAGGAATGATTTAGCTGGTACTTGTTTCATAAGCTTTAATTTTTCCTTTAACCCATTTTTTACTTTTCTCGGTCAAAGAGAAATCGATATTTCAGAGACAGCAACGTCTAAAATCTTCATAAATAATTCCCCTCCAATTTGGTTAAAATGAGTAACACCAGTACTCCATCATAACTTGTTTACCATGGACACTTAAAACGATTGCAATCCGGGTTATCACTGTGCAGAGCCAATCGCGAGGAGGGATTGTTGTTTACTAGGGCATCTGAATTGTGCATAGCCAATTTGAATTTACAAACTTGATGCACTACAAATAGAAACATTTTGCACACTGCAGTGAAAATTACTCCTTCTTTGTTGTTACAGGTTGTACATTATCCGTTTGCAGACTTTTGTAACGTACATTATGTCTGATCATAAATATCGTGCGATTTAAAAAAATATTTTCTCCGCCATAATCGTCTCAGTCTCCATACAATATAATTTATCTATAAACTCTCTAGTTGACCGAGCGTAAGCTAGGTTTCCGTTTAAAGCATTTCGTCTGTGTGTCTATGTGTCTGTCTCACGATTACGGCCAAACGCCTTGACCGATTTTGATGATTTTTGCATGAATGTTCCTTATTCCTAGGCCGAGCCATATATATATATACGTTTTTTTTCCATTTTTAATTTTTAACCCCTTAAATAAAATAAAAATGGTGGCCGGACCGTTTCTCTCAATGTAAGCTTTTTTCCTAAGCCAATTTGTGGCTTAACCGTAAGTCAAATTTAAAAACTAATAAAATTTTGCTAAAAGAAAACTAAATTTTAAACAAGATTGTATTCTTGATTTGTTCCGTATCTCTAACTGTAAGCTCACAAAATGACCGTAAACTTCGAATTTTTTAAAAATCATCCAAGTTTTTGTATTTTAACCAAGTTTTTATACGTTTATTCTAAACCAATTCAAAAGTGTTACATAGCTTTTTTGTAGATAAAGGTTTAAAGAATTCATATTTGCCAGTAAAAAAAATATTGAAGTAAAATTAAGAAAGTGATTAGCTCAAGAAACAATCACGTTCAGTAACGAAAGTAAAATGTTTAACTTTAGGCCTACATAAAAAGTAGTAAAAATTATTGTAATTTTTTTCATAAATGTAAAAAAGTTTCGTAATTTAATTCTAAATAGAATTGTATAAATATATTTATCAATTTCAAATTTATTATTTTGAAAACACCAGCTTTTATGTTCCTACTACAAGACTGCTAACAAAACTAGGCCTGTTTTGAATAGTAATTTAGGAATATATCATTTGCCCAAAAATGACATATTATTATAAGAAAGTGTAGAGAATAAATAAAAGAATTGAACTGTATACCTGTAAATTATCATTGTAAATTTCATAAAAGTATTTGACTTAGCTTTACTTGAATTACAAAATGAGATGAAACAAATGAAACCTCGCGGTGATAAAGGACGTACAAAAAATGACCGTTGGACACTGTGAGAAGTGTTGGTACATGGGTTGAGATCACTATCACGACGTTTTAACATCGTTTGTTTTCATTATTTCTAATATTGGAATATGATATGGATCTTAAGTTAACTTATTATATATTGTTAAGTTTGAGTTATTTAAGTATGTAAATATTTAATTGTATGTTGTTCCTCTATAACGCGATATTTTTAGCTGTCTTACGCATTATTAACCTAAGTATAACACAATGCCTCTAAGAGAAAATGTTTAGCAGTTAAAGCTCAAGAAAGAAATAAAAACGAGAACTAGAATTCCCGGAATCGCGGGAATTGTAAACAATGTTTCACTGGCTAAACCTTGTGCTTACTTTCTTACTGGCACACTATTTTTAACCTAAGCTCAAAACCACATGTGTTATTTCAACGAGCAAGGTCTACTGTTCACAGAACTACTAGTCTCATAGATAAACCTTTCTGGAAATGCACACTCTATGAATAACTTATTTTATGCATTCTTTAAGTTGTTACAATTCTTTATCGTATATTGTTTTAAAAGCAAATCTCCACTGCTATTGCAGTGACTCTTATGGCGAGATATAAGGTCGATGAGCACTGATCATGGTGCCCAGAACGGCCAGAACACGTTTCTGGTGCCACTAAAGATTTTATATACATACTCTGTACATGTATTTCTGTCTTCGCAGTCTAACTATCGCATTTTCCGTCCGATTTGGCGCATGTTTTGTACACACGTTGGTTTTCTAAGTCGCTCCGACGAGGTCGTAAGCAACAAAATACAATAACAAGAAGTACGTTTTTGATATGAAGTTATTTTGTTTATAATTTTCCTGTTAGAATAAATTCTATTTATGATTTAATCTACAAAAATAAATATAAGAAACTAGCTGATCCGTACGGCGTTGCCCGTGGTGGTTGGTATTTTCAGTCTTTTTAACGTAGGCCTAATTGTATTCTTTTTAAGTGTTCAGTCAGTGAGTGGTATTTGGCGTTTATATATATATATAGATCTTAAATAATAAAAGCACTATTGTCATAATAATAAAAGATCTGAAATTATGATTTTAGTAACTTTGATCCCCCCAAACCCCCCCTAAAATTTCGAATTTTTTTAAACCCTTTCATAGCGAGCGCCTATGGCTCTAGAGGAAGCTACATAACAAATTTCATTCCAATCCGTTCGGTAGTTTGAAGAAATCGTTTTTTAATAACTTTAATCCCTCCTAACCCCCCCCTAAAATTTCGAATTTTTTAAACCCTTTCTTAGCGAGCGCCTATGGCCCTAGAGGAAGCTACATAACAAATTGTATTCCAATCTGTTCGGTAATTTTGGAGAAATCGTGATTTAGTCATTTTTACCCCCAAACCCCCCTAAAATTTCCATTTTTTTTCAAACCCTTTCTTAGTAAGCATCTATGTCCCTAGAGGAAGCTACATACCAAATTTCAGTTCAATCCGTTTGGTAGTTTTTGAGAAATCGTGATGAGTGAGTGAGTGAGTGGTATTTCGATTTTATATATATATAGATTTTCTGCACACTTTTTGTTTTTACACAACCTGATAGCACTTCTGGTTCCTTCAAAATCGATCAAAACGTGATAATACAAGAAAGTACCCAGTTTAAATACTCGTGAGGGATTTGACTGTGTGGACAGTTTCTGATCCAAAATCGCGAAGAAAAGTGCAGGCCATAACCCACGTTAGGTCCTTGGAAGCCTACCTGTCAAGTACCTCGGCATAACGCTGGAAAGTCGACTCAACTTCAGGCGACACGTGCAGAACAAGGTCTCCGAAGGAAAGAACATTCAGGGTTTCCTCTCACCCTTGTTGGCAAAGCGTAGCCCTTCGTCAGTAAAAACTAAACTGACAATTTTTCTGCTAATAGTTCGTTCAGTGCTGATGTACACGTCTACCGCTTGGTGTGCGCTTGCCAGCAAATCCAGCAGGAAAAAATTGAGACTCTTCAGACAGCTGCTCTTCTCAGACTCACGCATCAGCCATGTAACGTGAGGAATTCTACTATTCTACGGTCAGCCGGTATCCCTACCCTAGAAGTTTTGACTATAAGTTGTGCTACTGAACTGTTTCAGGGTGTACGCAACTCATGCTATGCTCATATAGCCGATATATGCAGGACACTCGATATTCCGGAAGATGGTAGGCCTCGGTCTGCCGCTATTCTGGACGACCAGCCATAGATTTCTTCACGCTGCAACTACATCAAGTTTAACACTAACCTGTTTGCTTTCTTTTCTATTAAGTGAGTTTCAGATTGATTTAGCAGTCATTAGGGAATGGCCCCTAGATGCTGCTGACGCTCCCCCCAGTGATGCATGTCTCTGTCCGTTATTGCATGGTACTGGAGTGTTGTAACGTGCCATCTCAGGAGAGGTCGGCGGAAACTCTCTTGTGCCTGTGTTCGGTTCAGAGTGACTTCCACTTGAGTGGAGGGCGGTGGTTTAGTGGGTAGTGGGTCCAGAAATGGATCGAGTCCCACAGTACCTTCTCTAATGAGAGGTCTGCGTAAGTGCATTAACCGCCTAAATAAAACATCTGGTGTGCACATCACACAACTTTCCTTACCAAAATAGATGCTGTATCAATTATCAAATTTCTCGAGCGAGAGATTGATGATACCATTTTCGAGTTAATAGGAGTATCCGTTTCGAAGAAAGCGGTACTAACTTCAAAACGGTTAATCCCACGGACCTGATTTTGGTCTCAATCGATTTCTAACCTCTCAAAATGTCAAATTTGATACCAAATACGGCTAGTTTAAAAAAAGACATTTTTACTTCCAAAAACGCCCCTTTTTGGGGGCAATTTTTGATAAAATGGAAAAAGTTGAGTGGGGTATCGTTTTTGACATTATTTTGGACGCTGAATCGAATGAGGCCATTTTCAAGTCGATAGGAGCAGCCATTTCAGAGATAAAAACAAAATAACTTGGTTTTTGTAATAACTTTTTTCAACGAATTTTTAACGGTCTTTCGCGTACATAGGCTGTTAAGGGGGTCGGAGTAGAGTATGTTAGCAAAGTTTAATCAAAATCGTTAGAGGGAATTTGGAGTAAATACCAAAAATGTGCTAAAAACTGCTCCCACGGTAAGACACCACCTCCGATTTGCTTCAAATTTACATGGGTTTAATTGTTTACATGTTTGAAGATATCCTGTAAATTTCAGTTCGATCCGTCCAGCCGTTTGCCCTGTGCACTCCGGACACACACACACACACACACACACACACAGACACACAGACACACAGACAGACCAATTGCCAAAAATGCATTTTTTGGACTCAGGGGGCCTTGAAACGTGAAGATATTATGAAAACTCGACATCGAATTTTTGGGTCGATCGCAATACTTACCTTACCTAGTATAGGGTAAGGAAAGTAAAAAAAGTCCACAAGGTCGACGTGCAAATAAATTCTACTAATATATTTCGTACACGCAGGCAACCATTCAGCGTCATTATGAGTAGACCGATTTCCCAAATAGTTGGCTGAAACCACAAAAACGATTAAACATAATTTTGGATATTTGCTCACTCACGACATCGGTTTAGCCTTCTCATTTTTGCCTTGTCCAAAATTGGAAGCTCTATAATTAACATGGTTAATATTTAATAACAGGTATTAATGTTTGAGAAAAGAACCAACTAACAGCCTGACTAAAACAATATAATCCCTCCTTCTTCTACTGGGAATGACGAAGTAATAAATATAATACGAAAGTAGGTTGGTAGAATTTACAGCAATATTGATTTATTGGAATGAATTGACGACGGCATGGTATGGTGATTAGGAGTTTTAATCGGACTTATTAAAATACTCGAGTCCATAGATCGAATTAAATGGCATGCAATGGGGAGTATTTAAATTGAACCCAGAATTGTCCTGTTAAACTTCGCGTTGAAATTATACATTCAATTTGAGTTTAGAATTTAAATTGCAATATTGGTAATGTGATGTGGTATCGGTAATTATAAAAGTAAAGCTAATTGTGTTGTTTCGCGGAATACAAATTACGCAGTCCGGTAAATAATTTTGAATCCAGGTCACTAATTAATTAGAATAAAGTTTCCTACCTTTGTTTCCATCATGTGACATATTTTTTTGTGTATAATGACGCGTTTCGGAACTTTTATCCCATCATCAGACAAAATTGTAACTGACCCGACCGAGTACGCCAAACATTAAAATCCAATACATAAAACACAACACAGCACTTGTAAAGACATTACATTTCGGTGTACACCGTGATTCTGTCCGGACGGCAATTTTTAGTCTCTTATCTCGTGCACTTAGTACCTGTTATTCACGCGGTATTCTTGCCGTATCGCCATGTCACACAATGTATTAGAGTTGTAATTTAGCTGATCATTCAATAATTGATGATCGCCATTTGCATCTTTTGATTTTAAATCCTTATTATTATTTCTATAAATAAGTGTGAAAAGCGTGGCAGTACAGATGGTTGTTGGTCAACGAGTTCAATTATAGTTAGACTGACGTTTAAATAAAGCTACTATATTAGTTGTAATACTCTTTTTGTTTACTGTAAGAAATTAAATTTTTTTGGTAATATCCGTTTTGTGACACCCTGAGTCCAAAAACGTGGTTTTTGCAAAATGCCTGTCTGTATGTATACAAAGCTAGAGAGAAAACTATTCGATCGATTTCGAAAAAATTTGCACCAAACATGTCAGTTAGGCGCCTGTATAGATGCACAAAAAATATTTTTTAAATTTTGAAAACAACCCCCTTTTTGACCAAAAAACCCCCAAAAAATCTATTATTATTTTTTTATAAAAAAACGGCACTAACTATTTTGATAAAATTTTGCTTATTGTAGCCCTTAATGTACCCTACCATATATGCAAAAAACCGCATCTTACTAAGAATTCTCGTTTAGCTAATGATAATTATATTAACGAATAATAATGAATTTTTCGCCAAAAAGGGGGTGATTTTTCAAAATTAAAAAAATATTTTTCGTGCATCTATATAGGCCTAATTGACATGTTTGGTGTATAATTTGTTTGAAATCGATCGAATAGTTTTCTCTGTACCTTTGTATTCAACTAATAATAATAATATTTATTAGTTACTCTCCTCCTTTAATGTACCCACCTCCTACTTTAATACATTTATGAAGTCAAAGTGAATCTGTTTAATAATTTAAATATGTTTGTGAGAAAGTATGTGAGCGTTTCTGGTACCGTTTATTAGATTGTGTATTGTTTTTAGAAAAGAAGTTACAATTTCTAAGATATGTGTAATTGCGTGAATATGTGTTTAATCCCATCTGTGGTCATAATAATTATTAATTAAGAGTGCCAACCATGTAGACGTCTATGTACCATTGTTGATTGATTTTTATTCAAATAATTGCAATTTTTACCTGGTTAGTAATATCTTAATGAAGCAGTTACTAATAACTATTATTATTACAATTCCTTATCAAACTTTAGATGTAAACCTAGTGAAAACACAGATTTAACTAACTTATATAAGTCAAGACTGGTGGTACAGATAAGCTTCTTGCTTCACCTGCAGACAGAGACGCGGATGTATTGTCACAATTCATATTTCCCACATGCATTCAACAAGATGTAAACATTGTGTTTGAGTATATTGCAGAAAGCATGTGTTTTCTCAATTGTGTGAGGATCATTTCCAGGAATCATTCCCGACAAACTACAAGAAAATTCAACTGTGCTTCCATACAGATAGAATCCCTTTAGGCGGGATTGCTTTGGATTTTCACGTTGTTCACCTAATGAAAGAGAGAAGAAAGGCTCTTACTTAATTTGTATATTTTAGAAAATATGGCTTTACTTCGCTGCAGAATAGTTTAGAAACTCTGACTTTGATAATATTATATTTCAAACCGACATTATATTGTGTGTTATCATAATTTATTGTATGATGGCCGATTCGACTCTTACTCCACTCATAAAGTATAGGGTGCTTTTCTATGTTATTCAAACCGTTTTAAGTTGTTCTAAATAATTCATTTATGAATATAAAACTAAAAAGGGTAAATCTGATTTAGATATTTACATCTGTTATAACCAATGTTGATGTTGTTTATAAACTAATAAATGAAATATCCGAATCGTGGGTAATTAGTACAGGTGTCTAAAATTCCCACAAAAAAATGCTATACGTTACCACAGCATTTAATTTATTTTTTTTATTTTTTTTTATTTTGTCAACAAAGGCACTAACAAATCTCTTTAAATAGTTTAACGCATGCGTAGGTAAAGGCACTGGAATCTGAATCTCTGCCAAATTTTATATTTAACATGGGCCAGATGTAACGTGCTGCCACCTTGCAAGCCGTTTACAAACAATTTATTAATAGAAAATAAAAAAAAATGAAAAATAAAAATTTAATTTTGACAAAAATATTTCTAAGTTACTTTTAAAATACAAAAAATACCTTTACTGTGTAACAATTATTTATTATTTCCTATCTTCAATCCATTTACTTATTTATTTAATTAAATTATCATTTCAAATTATTACAACACCTTAATCCCAACAAAAACAAACAAACATAACCCCAAAATTGAAGTTAGGTTATGTTTTGATCATATCTGTTACTCAACAGTTGATCATTGAAATATCTGTTACACATAACCTTGTCTCATCTGTGACTACAGTTCTCTGATTACCAATGGACTCGTCCAGAACCATAGCCGCCATGTTGATCACATGGTAACTTTGGCTCCAAACCGCCTCGTTCTCCAAAGACTGCCGCCATTTTGTTTCACACACAAAGAAAAACTAAAAACTGAATTTATAATTTAAACAAGGTTCGTTACCATAAAGTACTTCTGGAAAGGATAAAAACTCAAATTAAAAAGTCATAGTAGTTGGCATTAATACTTTACTGTATCATTTTAAATTGCAAAAACACACAAATAGATAATTAAATCAAATTGGCAAATCATCATCTCAATTATCGCAATCAGACACTCAAACACACACATTCATTATTAATAATTTCATCTTAAACATACAACAACTTATATTGATAAATATTCAAATGCAGACTTGGTTAAATTAATTTACTACTTACGATTCTTTGTTTTATAGTGCACTTAAAAGAAAATGAATTTATAAAAGAGAAAACTTACAACACAATTTGATTCAATTTAAAAATAGAAAACCCCATAACACTTTTACTCGTCGCACTCTATCCACGTTGATTTTAGTTCACTGAGACATTCGTTGCACAGTCTTTATGTAAAAATGCATAAAGGACGCCACGCCATTATTCATACTTCCAAAGTTATTACGTTCTGAGGCAATTTTCGAACAATTTTCACATTTTAGTTATCGTACGATATACGGCACTGTCTTTACTCCTCTTTAAACATATTTAAACGGTAGTTGCACTTTAACTACCGCAAATAAGCACTTGTTAAAACATTTCGCAGGACTAACTGCAAACAGATCTGCACTGTACTAGATCACTAATGCAAGTGGTAACAAAGGTTCCTTCTTTCTCGCGTCCTTTCTTGTATGACGTAATAATCACGTGATGTTTTCCAGGAGACACCAATGGGAAGTTGTTCTCCAGGGGACCGTAAATATGCCTCCCTACAACGACTTATGAATGTTGCCAACATCTCAGACAAAAATTCTGTCTCTATCATAGATGAATCACACAGGCTTCCAACATTATCTATCAAGTTTATTTCTTACGATGTCTGAAATAATCTTTCAATATTTATTCATCACTGTCTAAAAACTTAGTGGACCATAGCTTCAAACTTTCCAATACCTTTTAAATGATTTTCATTTTTTTGACACATCATGAAACATAATTTAAATATCTAAACAAGACTGAAATTAAATATGAAGTTAATATTATGTAAGATTTATTCTGAATTATTAATTAATGTCTGCATTTCCCTTTGAATTTCTATGTTCATTAATATTATGAAATAACTAAATCTTTTAAATTAGGCTAATGTCCAAAATTTACCTTATGACCCTTTTTACGTTATACTACTATTTTGATGTTTAAAAACCCTGAAACTCACATGTATTACACAGATTATACGCATGCTTGATAGAACAAGTAACCTTTAATATTAAAACATTACTTGCTTCTCGTAAACAAATAAACGGTACCAGGAACTGGCACATACTTTCTCACAAATACATTTAAATTACTAAACAGATTCACTGTGACTTGTAGGGTGGGGTAGGATAGTTTTTTTATTAAAGTTGGAGATTAACTAATAAATATTATTATTATTATTATTATTATTATCTAGAGAGAAAACTATTCGATCGATTTCGAACAAATTTGCACCAAACACGTAAATTAGGTCTTTATAGATGCACGTAAAAAGGTTTTGAAAATTTTTGAAAAACAACCCCCTTTATGGCCAAAAAACCCCCAAAAATCAGTTATTATTATTATTATTAGCTAAACGAGAATTTTTAGAAAAATGCGGGTTTTTGTATATGGTAGGGCACATTAAAGGCTACAAATAAGCCAAATTTTATCAAAATCGTTAGAGCCGTTTTTTAATAAAAAAATAATAACTGATTTTTTGGGGGTTTTTTGGCCAAAAAGGGGGTTGTTTTTCAAAATTGTTCCAAACCCTTTTTCGTGCATCTATATAGGCGTACTGGACATGCCTGGTGCAAATTTGGTTGAAATCGATCGAATAGTTTTCTCTCTAGCTTTGTATACTTTTATTAAAGTAGGCGAATAACTAATAAATATTATTATTATTAGCTAGAGAGAAAACTATTCGATCGATTTCGAACAAATTTGCACCAAACACGTAAATTAGGTCTTTATAGATGCACGTAAAAAGGTTTTGAAATTTTTTGAAAAACAACCCCCTTTATGGCCAAAAAACCCCCAAAAATCAGTTAATATTATTATTATTAGCTAATCGAGAATTTTTAGAAAGATGCGGGTTTTTGTATATGGTAGGGCTCATTAAAGGCTACAAATAAGCCAAATTTTATCAAAATCGTAAGAGCCGTTTTTTTATAAAAAAATAATAACTGATTTTTTGGGGGTTTTTTGGCCAAAAAGGGGGTTGTTTTTCAAAATTGTTCAAAACCCTTTTTCGTGCATCTATACAGGCGTACTGGACAGGTCTGGTGCAAATTTGGTTGAAATCGTTTGAATAGTTTTCTCTCTAGCTTTGTCTACATACAGACATACAGACATACATACATACAGACATACAGACATACAGACAGACATTTTGTAAAAACCCCTTTTTTGGACTCAGGGGGTCCCAAAACGGATATTTCCACAAAAATCTCAACATCGATTTTTTTGCGATCACTATACTTTCTCTATAGTGAGAAAGTAAAAAGTGTGAAAGTAAAGCAATGGTTTTAATATTAAACATTACTTACTTTTCGTAAACAAAAAAGTGTGAAAGTAAGACACTGGTTTTAATATTAAAACATTACTTACTTCTCGTAAACAAAAAAGTGTGAAAGTAAAACACTGGTTAATATTTAAAAATTACCTACTTCTCGTCAACAAAAAAGTGTGAAAGTAAAACACTGGTTTTAATATTAAAACATTACTTACTTCTCGTAAACAAAAAAGTGTGAAAGTAAAACACTGGTTAATATTAAAAAATTTCCTACTTCTAGTAAACAGAAAAGTGTGAAAGTAAAACACTGGTTTTAATATTAAACATTACTTACTTCTCGTAAACAAAAAATTGTGAAAGTAAAACACTGGTTTTAATATTAAAACATTGCCTATTTCTCGTAAACAAAAAAGTGTGAAAGTAAAACACTGGTTTTAATATTAAAACACTACCCATTTCTCGTAAACAAAAAAGTGTGAAAGTAAAACACTGGTTTTAATATTAAAACATTACCCATTTCTCGTAAACAAAAAAGTGTGAAAGTAAAACACTGGTTT